>JAHBBA010000884.1:0-96865 GCA_018806925.1 Skeletonema costatum | reverse complement strand
TCCATGGAGATGTTGCACCCCGTCCAATATATTGCACTGTCCTGCGGGGTACATTTCGTCTTTCGAGCCGAATGTTTTGCCTCTGCTATTCGAGCAATACATGGTTCAAGGTTTGGCTAATTTCCCATTTTGTATCCGACGGATCAATCACCATGCGGAGTCCAGCGATCTCCTTCGTCAAATCCGGCCTCCAGCCCCTGACATCGATGAATCGTGACCGCAATGCGATCTGCAGTGGCATGAAAGTTGCGACGCAACAACCCTTGCCGCAAATGTGACGTATAGGGCGGTATGGGCACGTGCTGTGTAGAATGAGGAAGGAGTTCACATGTACATAGTTAGTGGTGATTGCACAAATTCTCGGTCGTACGAATCTGTACTCACTGTTGGATTTTTCTTGTCCAAGGTTCAATGCCTGGTGGCGGAGTAGAACAGAGTGCCACTCCATTCTAATTCCTCCGGTTTTACTCCAATGAAATGAGTGCCAATCAACTTTGTTTGAAGCGTAACTTTGATATAGAGGTATTGAACACAGTGGCGAGTAGTGTCTCTGATAGTTGTTTACACTGCCGATTTTGTGTTGCTGTTTCGTTTGATGATGCATGGAGTGGTGAATTGTTGTTGATATGCATGTTGTAGTAGATGACGCTGTGTCCTATCGCTACTGTAAGTTGCAGGCTGGCAATGTTGATGTTTTCGAGATATGTATGGTTTGATGTAGATGATTAAATGTGTTCTTGTTCGAAAGTGATTGATTGTTGCATGTCAGAGTTCAGGTGATGTTATCATAGTCGAACTTGACACTCTTTCTCTTTTGGATATATCTTCATTCTGTTATCAATTGACATGTTGCTCGCTTTCTATAGTAGTCGAAGCACAAGATGACTGATGACCCAAGATGACGTCCAACGAGCACAAAAATGCGTGTTGTGTGGTTGTGTTCACGGTAGAAGAAGAAAGTTTATTCGCAACTGCTCCCTTATCTCCTGACTCATCATGTTCTGTTCGATGATACCGGCTGCCAAAAAAAAAATTCCAACTTCAATGTTTGTGGGGGGGAAGGTGCTGATGTGATGACTGATAGAAGTAGAATGGAGTGGCACTCCATTCTAATATCTCTCGAGCTTGATTGTTTTGTAGATATAGATTGATATTACTGCTCAACCGAAATTCATCTAAATGCGATGTGTGTCGTATTCATTGTTATTTCAGAGCACAAAACCTGGCCATGCCTCTTCGGCGATCTATCGGACAGGTGATAGCTTTTGCTTTGTTGGATGCGGCGATTGTTATGTCTGAATGGGGATCACCACGTCGCACGACGACGTTGGGCCCGAATTACAGGGGAACTACAAGTGTTCTGTTTCATATCGCTGCGTATCAAATCGACGCGCCGTTAGGTACTGTATCAAGGTAGCCATGCATAGCGCTGCATAACACCAGGCGGCTGGCGTGATGGCAAGGGAACATCACCATCATGTTTGTTCGTTTTTTGTGGTGGGTGGTGCGTGCGTGAAGATATTATGTTCGTAATGCCCAGTACGACCAGTGCGGTCATTACCTAGGTATTCTCTAGAATCTGTTCTCTGGAATCCTGAATCCCTCAGGTCGGAGGTGATGATGTCGTCGGCGAGTGAACATCTGTTCTGTTCGAATGTTCTGTTCTGACTCATCACAACACCTCCTGTTCCTGAGCCCTGTAGCTGTGTGCTGCAGTCCTTACTATCATAATATCTCCTAACAATATATTTATCAACATCGAATATTCATTCTACCCACTCCTTCGGGTCATACTCTGCATTGACAGAGCAATGTTCAAGATAGTGCGTGGCGAGTTTTGCTGAAGTTTCGAATGGGGGCTCACAGTATCATAACTGGGAGTGATTGCAGAGCAACTTTATAGATGGGTACCATGTCAATAATAATATGCATATGCATACTTGCACAACCACAAGGAATGGGATGCAGCCCCGAGGGCCCGCGTCGCATTTCCACTCTATTCTCCTCATAAACAGGGCAGGAACGGCTCCATGCAGCGCGCCTCTTTTGATAACTCCAACGAGTCTGAAATGTTCATTTCTGGTATTGAATTTGTTACTCGACCAAACCCCAGAGTAAAAATTGATCTGACGTGACATCACTGAAGGAATTGCTGAAGTGTCTGCAATCCCCTGTTGAAATTCTACATCCGCAACGGAGTGCATGGTGGAAGACTGAAAACCCCATAGATTTCGACTCGGTGTGTCACATCCCCAAGTCTTTTGAGAATTAGAGTTCCATCTAATTCTGATAACAATATCATCCAGATGATCCAATCATCCCGAATGACAAACCTCAATGAGAAAAACAACCAAGTTGTTTCACCTCTCCTAGCCCGCAGGACCACACCAGAAAACAGAGCCCAAGGTCTACCTCTGTGTATCATAGTGATCCAATCCATCACGTCTCTACCGAATCATCGGAAGTGAGGATTCCTGAATGTACTGACAAGCTTTGGTACTTCCTCTTCAATTTCTGGAAGTATATCCATCGGTGCATCGTCGTCGACGGCACCGATACCTAAGGATCACAAAGTAGATCCTACTTGTCCCCCCCCCCAAATAATGCCCCAAAGCATGCGTGTACTCGCTTCTCGAAACATCGCAGACAACCACGATGTAGAATTTCATCAATAGAGATGGGGACGTGCAGTGGTGGATCCGTTGCGTACTTGTCCAAACGTCCTTCATGCGCTCAACCGAAGACCAAGACTGCATGCGAGGAAAGAGCAAACCAACAGCGAATACATCCTTCATTGACAAAACACCACAGAGCAGAATCATCCAGTACAAATCATGTAATATTTGATGCTCTCCAGCATTGCATCTACTCAGTACAAACAACATAGTCGTGTAGGACGCATTCAGCAAAGAGTGAAGAGAGTATTCAGGCAAGAAGAGCCAGGCTCTTCAGTCCGATTACATCTACCTTCTCTAGAATGATGAGAGTATTCCCGAGGCGCAGATGGGATGTGTCTGCCCATCCACGTACCTCGAATGCGAGGAGTTATGTCTCACGCAAAACCCCCCTCAACATATCCAAAACAGCATCCAACTGTCTGATTTGATACTCTCAAATATAATTCAGTCCATGATGAAAAGTAAAACATGGCACACCCCCAGAAACTCCCCTTTGTAGAATTTATCCCCCATGCAGCATGCATCAAGGAAGAACATGGGCAAGAGGAGGGAAAGGGGCTCTTGAGGGTAAACACATTCGCTCTTAGAATCATAAAAAACAAAAAACATTCATTCGGCAAGAAGATACATAACTCGTCTTGTCTTCCCCGAGCAGCGAGTCCGGCCCATGCTGAGGCTTACCCTATGCAGCACTACGTAAACCCCATTCTCAACACGAAGAGCATTAGCTCTCCACACGATGAACATGATAGTATTTTTCTCCGACGTGATAGATTAGTATTGCAAGTGTATAATAAACGTGCGCATACCACTCATCCGTGGACTGCATGGAGGTGATGACTAATAAATATCAACAAACCGTGCCAACTGCTATCATCTCAAGCATAGATGTCCGCTTTGGATACTCTTAATAATCAAGTACAAGAGTATTCCTTCATGTTGTGATAATCAACGAACACCAAATGATATAGAATCATGTGTTGTGTAATAACAACACTCATCTAATGCCATCAAAACCCCCCGTCAAATTCACTCAAAGCGACGGCCAAAGCATGCTTGGTACTCGCTTTCTCAAGCTCTCCATTCCGAAGAAAGTAAGTTAATAGTAGATGCAGTAAGTTAGTTTTATCCACCCCCCCCTCCTCCCCCCTTGATAGAACCCTTCAGTAATAAGAAGTAATATGGTTAAGTAATAAGAAGTAACACGAGTAGTACAAGTAAAAAAGTTAAAACCAAGCCAGTAGTAAGTACAAAAGTAATAAGTAAATTAGTAATAGTAGTAAGTAAAGTAAAAAGTAAGTAATAGTACAGTTAAAAGTAATTAGTATGCCCCCGGCCATAGCAGCTGTGATGACAAACAAAAATAGTTCACATACTCATCAGTTCGGCGGCCCCCCCCATACAAGGAAGTGTATTAATTACACACATAAACACGGTGGTTGATAACACAAAAGTGAAAGAGTGAACCCCCCCACCCCCCCCACAGCGCAACCCCCCCCACCCCACCCCACCCACCCCCACAGCGCGAACCCAAAGCCAACTGTTGCATAGGATTGTTTGTGCTTTGCTAACTCTTACTTCGCAGTGAATAAGAGTCCAGAGTGTAAAAAGGAAAAGGAGATTCCCTCTCGTGTTGTTGAAAAACCCCACGAACACCATTTGATTTGATAGAGGATATCATGACAATTCCTTTGTTGATCATCAACCCAACCACCCCACCAAAAAGGAGGCCCCAAAGCGCGACCACGGCAACTGATCGGCCCCCCTCGGGGGCGGCCCCAGGACGGTATTAGCGCTAGAGAGCCCTTTTATCGGCGTGCCCCACGGAGGTGCCCCCCCCCCCCCTTCCTCCCTCCCTTACCCTTTTTCTTTGGTAGGTCATTTGACCCAATTTGGACCCAGCCCAGAGCAAACAGGAGCAAGTTCTACAATGGGATAACGTAGGACATTACTATGTTATGGATTTAGGAGAAAATAAATCTTGACGGGCACCACGTAAGGATAGTTCGGCCTGTGTAGAATCATTATGGCTACAGGATAACCGATATGATTTCCTTCATGTCACAAAAGCGAGGGGAAGGGCAAATAGGAAATTAGAAAGGAAGAGGAAATTGAGGCGAAAGGGGGGGGGGGGGGGGGGGGGGAAATTGAAAACATGTTAGAGAAGAGAGCTTGGTAGGACCATCTTTTCAAACAGCAAACTTACTTTCGGTTCTTTTTAGCCAGAAACTTTCTTGTGATTTGTTGTCTCCTTTCGTTTGGGTCGTTTTGTTGGTCCATTTAAAATGGTGTATTTGCCATGATTTTAAACGTTGTGAGCAAACATTCATCAACTCTCTCGAAGGTTCTTACGCATCGAAATATGTCCTGGGAAGCTCCCATTCTGGCTTCTTCTCAGACCAGTTGCTGTTAGGAGACTTGATCATGTTGCCGATTCTTGTCACAAGAGTCTCCCTGTCGGGTATCAGATTTCCCTCCATTGCTGTCTTGTACGTTGTGTTGAGGATCATAGTTGCCCTTTCATTGTTGTATGTCACTTTCGCCGTGTGTTCAGCTTTCTTCTTCAGGTGTTCGACCCACTTATCTCTCTTGATCACTGCCTCGCACAATTGGCCATTCATCTTCTTGGCGCAGTTGAGAATTCTATCAATCGAAATGTTAGACCCGGTCCAGTGTATTGCGCTGCCCTGCGCCATCTAACTGATTTGATTGTCCCAGCTGCTGTTCGTCGTTGCGTTGTTGCTTGGATTCGCTGTATTCCTTTGAGGAGGTGCAATGCATTTGATTTTTGTGTGCTTCATTTGCGCAGGCTGCAGCATCTCTACAGATAGTCATCTGGGTTGCATCTTACCTGTAAACCCTTCTAGTCAAAATACGTACGTGCAGTTGCCGAGTTGATTGCTGTGTGTTTACCTGTACTTGCCTTTATTCTTGTCCACTTGCTACTTGCTTTTGTACCATATGTGCTCACCTATCTTTTTCCCAACTCGAAACTAACAAGCAACATGTTTAAAATCGTGGAGTCTCCACGATTTTAAACGCACACAAATCGAAAATGTAACTGAAACTTACTTACCATGCAAAAATCCAATTGCAGAGATTCTATACACAAACGACACGGTTCAGACTGGCTTCAAGATGCATTGTACATACTTAGTACAAAGAAGAGCACCGACAAAAATACTGCCTCCGTCATTCGATGACGTCATGCTGACGCTCGTCACCTTTACGTTGACTCTCCACTATCCAGTTGACTGTCATATCTTTTCACATGGCGCATACTCTATCTGATTGATGTGTACTCATCCGCGTGTTTGCTCGTTTTGTTTTGCTTGCAGTGCATAGTGCATGTGATGTGTCTTTATGATGTACACACATCATGTCGAGCAGATGTTTGTACTAATGCATTCCGACAAGATTATTGCGCAATACCGTTCCCATTTGTCACCCCATATTAATCTGATCGATATCGGGATAAATGCTTCAATTGTTTTCTAATTTCACCAGATGGAAAGATAGTGCCAGCCGATTACGCTGATCGCATGATGTTTGGACACGGCGGTGTATGCAGATAGATAGAGATTTCCGCCGGAGGCAGCAGGATTTATTGCGGCGGCCGCCGCCTATCGTTGGTGCCGCAATTACATCGCGATCGACACTGACATGCTGCTTGTTGTCTAACTCTCGGTGTCAGCAAGATGTGGCCGGCGGACTTTCGACATGGTGATGATGTGTCAGAGGTGAAAAAAAGATCTTTTTGTTTTTTGATGGGCGCGCTTCAAGTTCGCTAACTGGGAATACATCTAAACGGAACACTTACTACATACATACTTACTCACTACTCTACTCAATAACCTGCCTACCATACTTAGTAGTCACAGCATTGCAGAGCAACTTTATAGTCAGAATTAGTGACTCAAAGAAGACCCACAACAACTGCCAGCACAAGGCCCCGAGGGCCACACTGCAGCAAGGCCCAGCCACACAAAACAGCACACAACGCACACAAAGCACTGCAGAGACACACCAGTTATATTGTGGCTACCCAACTTAGTTTGTCTGAGTTATATTAATATTGAGTTTGTTCAGAGTTATCAGAAGATAAACCACGGTGTGCCTGCAGGTCCTGCTTAACGACCGCCTCCATTCCACCGTATTCACCAAACACATGCAACACCATGCTGACCCGTTCAGACCCGTTTTAACCCCCCTCGAGAGCTCCCGTTAGAAGAACGGTTGCATGTAGTTTAACTGCTGGCAACGGGAACCATGTCCAAAGACAAGGCGGTAAAGTAGTTCCCGGTCCCTCCCCGGATGCAGGAGGGCAATTTTAAGCCAAAGCAGATCAGAGAGAGAAAGAAAAATACAGAGAAAGAACCCAGTGACGCCCAAAGAAGTAGCAGGGATTCTATAATCGACCCGACATCAGTGCTCCAGAGATCAGTAACTCTAAGGATGATCAACTTCGTCAGTTGGTACTGTCGCCGGAGGCCTGACCGATGAATTTGCTAACAAATAAGATTGTAAGCTTGTTGGCTCATTTCTTTCTTCCAGCCAAATCTTGTATAAGTTCCTCGTTCAAGTAACGGCCTGTCCATTCTAAATTCTGGACAGACTGAAATACAAACAACAACAACAACAACAATTCAGCAGACGATGCTGGCGTTCTTTTGGCTGCTGTTCCTCACTTCACCTTGGCTTTCTCTTTCTCCCCATCCACACCGGCTTAACTTGAAGGCGTACGAGATGGTGCTGATGCGTTGCAATAAAAAAAATGAAATCGAAGTTGATTAGTGAAGATGATAGAAAGCTCAAGCCGTCTGATCTAATGTGACAAACATGATTTAGGTAAACCATTATGGAACAGATAGAAAAGACAGAGAACGAAGAAGCGACGTTGCTGTTAAGATGGATCATCTCTCTCGAGAGTGCTCTGATCGAATCTTTGTGGCTGATAACGACTGAGTTCTCTCCGTATGTAGTAACAGAAAAATGATCCCTGGAATGCGACATGCGACCCCATGCGGCATGGTATACCCCCTGTGCTGCAACACACAAGCTTCAGTGACTCATTACTTGCTCTAGGATTGACCTCAACGAACAACACTCTATCATAGCAACCATTGCCATGCCATCATGATATAATCGACCCCCTCCAATGCTCCGACGCCAACGTTATGCACACGGATGATGGAGAAAGAATAAGCCGATGAGACAGGCTCCGCCTTTCCAGAGGCAACGTCATCAACTGAGAACTCCAATCTAAATAAAGTGATGAAGCCTCGCCAGGTCACTTCCCTTGATTCTATTTAAGCCCCCCCCACCCACCCAGAGTACGCTAGTCATACAGAAAATGCTCAAACTCCGTCCCCTTCAGTGTATTTTCAACACCTATAAAGTTTGTTACAGTTTCATTGCGACCTTTCGAATGAGTAGAGGCTAGGTTGAAAGTTGCTCTAACATCGTCAACTGTAAGATCTTCCATTGGGCCAACTCTCAAGAATCTAAATATTTTCATCCATTCATCTGCATTATCTGCATTGTACAATTGTTCATAAGAAACCTTAACATAATCTACACCAGCCTCTCTGAGAATTGCTCCTACCTGTCCCATCCAACTATATAATATATACGAAGTTGGATTGAAAGAAATACTAGTATAGATTGGTTGGTTGATTGATTCTATTTTAAAGAACTTGTGAGCTAATGTCGAACGAAGGAGTGTTTTATCGGCGATGATTGACATAACGGCAAGAAAGCATATTGAATGCTTATCGCCGATCACGAGAAACAAGAAAGATATGAGTTGTATTGTATGTGTGTCCAAAGGTACTGGTAGGACGGTGTGACATTCTACCGTCTTTACCTTAGAACGTGTCCGTGTCCATGACCACACAATTGCAGCCCGGACACTTTCACCTCCTCTGCATGGATGCACGGACAACGGACACATTCTAGAATCCGGACACCTTCAAGGCGTTTCTTAGTGCAACATTAACAACAAATAATTAAAATTATTCTAATCCAACTGCACATCACTGTGTTCCCATCCTCATCAATGATGCCAAATGCAGCTTTAATCCTATCCAAGTTTTCTTCATTCCCATTTGTTTCCTCGTCTACAAGATGGCTATGGCCCCTCCTGGCCACAATACTCCTTCAACATGGCATTTACTGCATCTTCGGTCCAAGGCACAATCTGCTCTCTATCGAAAAAAACACTTCTAATGCATGAATAATCATTATTTAATGTTTGATTGGGTGCAGCCTCTCGTAAAGAAGTATTAAATGCTATTACCATATCCAGCCGTTTCGTCCAATATCCACCAAAATATACCAAGAAGTTAGTGTATTGGTGTGTACAATCTCAAACAGCATGTCTACAACCGCGTCGCATTCTCCTCTGTTGTTATATTTGTGTAGGGAATGATAGATTGTTGTGTAAGTCAGTGTAATATTTTTTTGAAGGGTGCATGATGCCGCTTCTTGCAATTTGGGAGCATGACATTACGGCATTCGTCGACTAGCTAACATGAGTGCCGGAATAGATCAGCGCCAATGACTAATAGCAGCCTCTAATGCGGTAGAAAGACGGTAATAGGAGGATGTATCACCAATAGATGGAGATAGGGTTGAGTATAATGGCCAATCCCATCATCACGAAGGCATCCATTGTTTTGGCACATTGGTGCATTAATTGCAATACTACTTGATTCCACGAGATCAATGATTATGCTGCCTGACAACCCTATAAAACGATATCCTAATAGTGTTTATATTTCTATGAGAGCTGGATGCATTCATCATGACGTTCGTCTTGGTGTTCATTTAGTGGGTTGATGAATCAATTGACACAAAATGAGTGCTTCGTATGTAGTGGCCGATTATCGAATAGGCGCTAGATATCGTAAGCCGCCGATCACACCATTGGATTCTGCATCGAAAAAAGGTCTACGCACTGTGTTGGGGGCGTGGTTAGTAATGTTATCAATGATATGGGGGGGTGCTGCTTCTTGATCTTTCTTCATGGTGATGTGTTGTGTTCTGTGGTGGGTTGCTCGCTCGCAGTTCGCCTACTTGCAAAATGCTTGAAAGTGTCCGGATCTGGGAGTGGACACGTCCTCGAAAAAGGATGCGGACACTTTCATGTCCCTAGAAAAACAGTCCGGACAATAGAAAAATTCGGACACGTTCTAAGGTAAAGACGGTACCCCTCCTTACAGAGGTGTGTCGAGTTGTTGTTGAAGTAGGTTATTATTTGTTGAAGTGCGAGAGAGTACGCGACACTTAGCGAGCATGTTGGCTCATTTTTTTTTTTTTTTTTGTACGTGGGCGAGAGTATCGCGACACTTTTTCTGGGGCAATGATTGGCCCACTTTTTTTTTTTTTTTTTTTGTATGTGTGCGAGAGTATCGCGACACTTTTTCTGGGGCAATGATTGGCCCACTGTTCTTGAGCAATGATTGGCTCGGACGAAGGACTCAGGTACTTATAAAGCCTCTTTCTGACACTTATCTGTGAAGACAGTGGAGTCTCTTGTCGACGCAGCGAGAAAAATCTCAGCGGCGAGGGCAGTTGCATAGCCCGTGATTGCTTGTTAAATGTGAACAAAGTACTGATTGCCATTGACATCAGTTTGAAGCTTGTAAGTAGGCACATTCTGCGCTGGGGCCATTGAAGTTGTGCCAGTAGCGTAGGTTGGAGCAATGCGGCTAGTAGCCGGCTGGTTAGCATAAAATTCTGGAAATTGAGAAGCAGAAGCGGGTGCGACTGTCATGTAGGAGGCTCCCTGAAGATGAAGAGGGTGGAAGAAGTACTGCTGCTGCTGTTGCTGCACGGGAGAACCACTGCCGTTGTTGCTCCGGTTATCATAGCTGTCGGCGTCATCATCCTCATCACTGTCACAGTTGTCGGCGTCATCATCGTCATCACCATTATGGGTGCTGCTGTCATCATCATCATCACCATTATGGCCGCTGTCGTCATCGTCACTATGGACGCTGTCGTCATCGTCACTATGGGCGCTGTCGTCATCGTCAGTATGGACGCTGTCTTCATCGTTACTATGGGCGCTGTCGTCATCATCGTCATCATGACTATGGACGCTGTCGTCACCATCATCATCATCATTATGGATGCTGTCGTCATCATCCTCTCTCTGCATGCGTAGCTTGAAATCGTCGGGGCTGTAGAAAGTACCACGTATGGTATGGTTCTTCCACTCGAGACCCATGATTCTTGTGGCCAAGGAGTCAGCCGGATTATTATGCTTGCTCCATGAGACGAAAAGCGCCTTGAGCATGTGGGCAAATCCATCATTAGTGTCGGCGTCGGCGTGGCCAGGGTCATACCATCTTGTGCCATCGTCATGAATAACGTTGAAGAGATCCTTGACATGTCCACCGATAGTCTCCGAAAAAGCATCGAAGCGTGCTTGGTCGTTCAAATTGGTTTGGTCAGCAAATTGGATGAAGCGCTCGGTTTGCTTGATGAAAATTTCTACCTCCTGGTTCAAGTGTTGATTTGTGAAAACGAGGAAATCGACATGCTTCTTGCTGCCATTGGCGCGTAGGCCTTCCATTTGAACGGTGTCGAATCCATGCTTGGTGGTGAGTTCAGTTTGATTTGCGGATGTTAATGCGTTGGGTTGGATTCCGACGGCGTAAAGCCAAGCGTCGGTTTTTGATGTGTTTGAAGTCATTATTTGCGTAGGTTAAAGGTAATAGGGTGTAATATTACAGTGTCCCATCCAACTATATAATATATACGAAGTTGGATTGGTTGATTGATTCTATTTTAAAGAACTTGTGAGCTAATGTCGAACGAAGGAGTGTTTTATCGGCGATGATTGACATAACGGCAAGAAAGCATATTGAATGCTTATCGCCGATCACGAGAAACAAGAAAGATATGAGTTGTATTGTATGTGTGTCCAAAGGTACTGGTAGGACGGTGTGACACTACCTTTGCATCGTTCCGGGTAGTTACGTTTAACCAATGCACACTGGTTCAAAATGGTGAAAATCCCACTTAAGGTCGTTTCTCTGGTTTACCTCTTCTTCGCGGGTTTTCGGGGAAACCCACGAGGGCAAGCCCCCCAAAGGTACGTACCTTCTTTGTGTACGTAGTCGTACTTACTTTTTACCTGTAGATAAGATACCAATAGTTACTGCCGACCATGG
Organism: Skeletonema costatum; assembly: GCA_018806925.1. NCBI lineage: Eukaryota > Bacillariophyta > Thalassiosirophyceae > Thalassiosirales > Thalassiosiraceae > Skeletonema > Skeletonema costatum. Next base: position 85,005 of record JAHBBA010000884.1, on the reverse strand, counting down.
TTTCCGATTGCCTTGCCTTCTGTAGCATGCTAAGTTGTACCAGAGTGACAAATGGTGCTTGGTACAGCTAGCGGACACTACAGAGAAGCTATTTGCGTGTTGATAGCGTCCAATTCAATGTTGATCTTGTACAATAGTTTACTCTAATTTAGATTCAATTCTGCACCACTGCTAATCCTCCTTTTCTTCTCTTGTGGAATTGTTTGGGACGATTGGAAATGCTCACCCCATTTTAGTGGAGCGTAGCTGGTTGATAGCATTCGCCAAATGTCTTCGTGATCCTTTTGTATAACCCCTTCTCCAGCGAATACTTTGATGTATTCGACTCCCCCATGCGTTTCGATGGAGTTCAAACCAGAGACTTTTTCCTTTTGTTGGCCGAGGAACTCGACGGCACAAGGGATTCTGTCCTCTTCTATTGTTGTAAGGTAATCGTCTGGAGATGGAGTAGCATCCAATGCCGTCTCTCTCCACTTGCTGTTTACGCAGGCCAACGTGCTTCGGATGTCGTGTAATGGGAAATGATTCAATACTACATTCCGCAACATTTTTCCATCCATACCACCAATGGTGACATCATTTTCTTCCATATCCACCGCATCTTCATCTACCGCCTCTGCCCCGGCGTCTGCACTAGCACCATCTTCTTTTGAGGACGACACGATTTTTTCCATCAAGTTTTGGATTGCTTCCACTTCAATATCCCCACGGTTGATGATATTATTCCAGCCAGGGACGCTACTTTCGCTTTCGTCTGCAACATTTACCGATAGAAATGTGCAACCGTAAAACTCTCGGTTAATGAAACCACAGGTCTCCGTAGTAAACTGCTTCCTCCATTGCCCTCCTAATTGTTGCGTCATCGCAACCTCAGAAATTCCTAGCAGCTCTCGAAGACAAATGGCGCCGGGGAAGTTCCTCTTCGCCTTTGCGTTCTCTTGGAGTAGTATCCACAATGTATTGGTGCTCTCGGCGCCATTGGTGAAGGCGGTGGCCTTGAGAGCCGCTATCCGCTTCTTGATCTCATCTTTATCCATCACGCTCGTCAGGCCACAGAAAATACTCTCTAGTAGCTCTCTCAATATTGATTGTGTACCCGGAACTAACCGACTAAATCGATTCTAAAGACGTTTTAGAGGCGATTTAATGTGTTTGTTCCGGGTAGCCGACCCCTCCCTGAGGTACTAGCGTGCGGCTAAGTAGCGTCATGGTGCAATGGTATTTTGTTGATTTTTGTTAGCTGAGTGCGTGATGATCAAAGTGTCAAGGTAGATAGCAATCAAGGGTACTTGTAGGTATTATATACTGAGGAGGAGAAATGGTAAAACGATAAGTGAGCTTAAATGGGCTCTGAACCAGTGTGAATGAGAGAGTGCTTCTCCCGTTGGCAGAGTTACACCAACACCAGCAGCAGCTGAATGGCGCTTTTTCATTCGACGTCGTTAACTTCGCAATGAGCTGGTAGATCTTTTTGTGCCTGTTTGCCAAGTTCGTGGCGCATATTGGATATCTTTCGGTCCAAAGGGTTTCTTGTCAAATATATGACTTTTGCCTTTGGATCTACACTTCCAAGCGCTTTAAGCCCTTCAATAGCATATTCACTGTCAAATGAATTCATACTATATAGAGAGAGAATGATATTAGGATACACTTAAAATTGGAAATGGAAGAACTTTACGAAAAAGAGAATACTCACTAAGGTTTCCATTGAAAACCTGCAATGCCTGAATTGACAGTTACGTCAGAGCTTCGTTGTTGAATGTGACAAAGTAACTGAATGGTCCAATTATGGAACGCAAGCGGACAATTTTCAAGACATTTGAAGAATTGTTCAGTTACATTCTCAGTTTGGCCAGTTCTTTCATATGCAATATTCCGTTCCCCAGTCAGTGCAGACAGTGTGGACCAGGTAATGCTACTTCCGCTTCGCCCTAAAGCCATCAACACAACTGGTATGGGGCCTGTTCCTCTCTCATAAAGCGTACAAGGATCAGTCCAATAATGCCAATCCTTTTTGCATTCCGGCAGTGCTGCGCATTGTTTTTTAATAGAATCGTTTTGTTGCTGCCAGTCATCCTGCGCCTGGATGGATGGTTCAGCGGCCTCCTGATTTGTCTTTGCTTCTTCTTTGCGGCTTCCATATTCAGATGCTGCTATCCCATGACTAGTATCTTTTTGCACAGCTACATCATTTTTCTGGGCGGATTGCAGCTGAAGATTAAGATCATTTGAATTTAGTATGTAGATGTGAAGAAGCTTGGAACCGCAAGGGCGACGACCGAAAGGACTATTATCATCAACACGAGAGTAGATGATTGAAGCGATCTTCTGCGTCTGCGTGCGTACATAATACTAAAGGGATGTGAGGAGGACACCTAGCCTGGAATAACGGTGATTATTGTAGTTGTGCGTGGTAGTAGAGGAAGAGGTTCTTAGTTTATTTTTCTACGCGCGTAACCTTGTGTTTGGAGTTTGGCACACGCGACACGCGAGCGAGTTGCAATTTGCAGTTTATCGCAGGAGATGAATTTTGCGTTTGGCATCCTTATTAGTTTGACGGTCCTTCATTCTGCATATTGTGATAGATATATACTGCATAGATCTCAGATCTCACAATTCACAATCCCCAACTCGCAACTCGAACTCGCTATCACAATATACTTCATCTATTGTACATTTCAATTACGCCCCCTCCCATCTGCATGATGAATGTCGGAGATAAAGGTGCCCGCGCCATCCAAGATCATGACAAGCTATTGAAAATTGAAGTCGACAAGATTCATGATAAATGGAATCAAGTGAACGATTTTGATCAACAACAACATAACGGACCTGTTGAAAGATATGACCAAGTAGTGTCATCTGTCACACATCAAAGTAGCTCACATTCGGTACGTCAGGGCGGCGGGCAGAGACGACGATTTCATCATGGATACAATAACCTTCACAACGACAATGATGCGGGTACTATTGGTCCTACTGTTTGTCATATCAGAAGAGGCCTTGTCGTTATGCCAATAGAAATGACAATAACAGATGATGCATCCTCGGGTGGTTCATCAGCAGCACCATCCTATTCGATGAGGCAATCGAACGTTGCATTATATGCCGCGTTTCCTCCTCCACTACCCTGCGCCGCCGGATGGGTCGATGATGAATTTGAAATGATCCAAGTCAAGAAAAGACTGAAACAGTATTCAGGCTTTTATGGAGCTGTAGGGACTACGTCTGCAACCCTTTTTGGTCAAGGATATGCTGACACGATTTTGTCCCTTAATTATCGTTTCCCTACGTTACTATGTATACCTGTGCGGAATAGACAAACTTATGCAATTCTTGGGAACTTGCGGTCCAATCTTCACTTTGGACCAACAACAAAGCTTTCTATGGGTGGGACTGTATCATCTTTGGATGGAACGACAAATCTTCGTTTAGATACCTGCAATCCATTCTCAGGTTCGTTCTCAAATCGAGAAAAGGGCATTTTGCATTTGCATCCACAACGAAGGGATTATACCTTATCTGTATCACGTGACTTTGTTACTTGTTCAAATCCAATACGTGTTCATTTGATGACGAAAATCAGACCAACGAGACGATTTGAACGATTTCACTTTGGCTACTTTAATGTCGTGGTGACATCATCACAAGGTACAACAAACAAGAACAGAAGTAGTAATGAAGTTACCCCCAAATCCAAGATATCAATGTGTGCAGGATATGGCGAGCCATCACAAGGAGGAGAAGCTCTTTGGATGTCTCAACTAACATCTTCATCTGATGTACATTCTCGAGATTGCGGGATTAATATACACAAAACTGACTTTACCACAAGCGGATCAAATGGTGGTGCTAGGGTTAAACTTGATTTGGAGCAACCGCTATCTCAATCTCAAAGTTGTCAGTCCACGATAGAATACCATCATGTAGGGCAAGCTTTATCGCTTGGAACATTGTTAACTCGGACATTTGCTTCGTCCAAACTTGCGTCAGTTGGGGTAGGAATTCGTCATACTTTTAGAAATATCTTCAATGTTGGGAGTAAATGGTGGAATGGAGGGGTTACTTCGTGGATCTTCCTGATTCAACGAGGTGAAACACGCATTGTAGTTCCTATCAAAATTCACCCTATTGAGGTGACAACTTGGGATTCAGTCCTACGGATATGTTATGCTTCATTAGCAACAATTTTGGTCGATACGTTGGTAGCAGAATTACTCTGCGATGAGATATCGAAACTTCGCCTCAAGTTTCTGAAATTTGTGTTGGGAGAAGACAGTGTGATGCGATCACATTCGTTACTAGCTGATAGACGTGATAAAAGAAAAGTACAGGAGGACGAATCCCGTTGGATTCGACTGCAGCTGATATCAAAAGCAAGAGAAGAGGCATTGTGTCAAAGTGATTTGATGAAAAGACGAGCAATTAATGCAATGAAAAAAGAAGAACAGCAGGACGGTCTTGTCATTCTCAATGCCATTTATGGTGTTTTGGATAATGAGACTGGTAAATGGATTGAGACCTCTGACAAAAGCGCATCAAAATTGCACATGATGGATGCAACAACACAGTTGCAATTTTGGGTGGAGTCTTCTGCACTGCACATGTCCGGCGTATCGAAACAGCACTGCTTAGGATTTTACGATGTTGCAGCATGTGTAAGTGAAGAGGATTGGAGAAAGTCAGAGGTTGACAGCAAAGATGTTTCCAATCTTGGTCTTTTTCAACGGCTGAGAAACATTGTTGGAATGAGCAATTCAATGGACAATAGGAGAGATCTAGTGGCAGCTTTACAAGTGCGATATAAGTGGGCTGGTCATGAATTTGTGAAAATGTTCCATGATGAAGATACGATCGATTTACCTTAAAAGAAACGAAACTAAGCAAAACATCATACAGTCATGTAGAGCAACCCTTCTTCGGACTTTGCTATAACTTCGAATCCTTTTCTCTTATATAGATTGACAGCTGAGTGATTGTCAGGATGGACGTATAGACCCAACTTTACATTGGAATCGTGTTGACACAGTTGAGTGCGGGTGTACTTCTGGGCAAAGTTGACAAGACGTGAAGCTAAACCTAGTCTTCGGTGCGATGGAGATACAACCAGATTAAGTATAGCTGGTGCATAATTGGGTTTATCACCACACGAGAAGTTCACCGCGTCTTCAATTTCGGCCATAGGTGGTATGTCTAACGAATCGTCAGAAACGTTCATTCGTTCTTCTGATGTACGCTGCATTTGTTCTAAGTATCCTATCTCACAAAAGCCAACGACATCTCCAGAAGTGGGATCTTCCATTGTGACCATTACATGATGCAACCTAGAATCATTTGTTGTGGGATCAAATTGGTACTCCTCCCAAGCGTTGGGCTCACTTGCATTACTTACTGCTCTCATGATGATGGCCTTGAATTCACCATTAACCGATAGTAGGTCGCTCATACTGTAGTCATCATTGAGCTGCTTGAAATTGCTATATGTTCTCCTGCCTACGTCAATCGCTTGCAGTCTGTGGCTTAATTGTTCATTGAAACTAGACTTGGCTCTTAGTCGCTGCATGAAGTGATTGGAGTCAACAGACACAGTTGCAAGCATATTGCATATAGCATTTAGATCAGATTGGTTTGTTCGACGTAGACGAAATCGCTTCACATCACCATTAGAATTTGGGTTGATCCTCCGTGGCACGATGGATCCTGGACTCCTACTTGATATTTTACTTGATATCACTTTGGAAAGAGATTCGCCTATCACCATTCCAGCAGCATCATGGAGAGTTAGCAAGATAGCAGAACAAGTCGTCAAGAAGAGCCTGTGATGCATTGTCGAAGGAATCTATTCTGTAGCTCGCTAGCCAATAGCAGCTTGGTCGACTTGCCGTACCGAGAGCATATAACGCCTGCCGAGAATAAAAAATGATTCTTCCATCCGATTTTTGCCGACATCATCATTGGAACAGCTTCTTCATTCTTCATCATCTTTGTTTGTGGCATTGGCTGAGTCACCCACCTCTCCTGAGGCATGTTTACGAAAAGTACTTTTAAAGGGCACGTTTTCCAGAGTCGCAAGTTACATCACACATCACACAAGAAGGCTGGCTCCTGCTGGCTCACTGGCTCGCTCGCTGTGAAATGTCTCTACTAATTGACTCTTTAGAAGTACTGAGCATGCAGCGAGAAGCTGCTTCTATACACAATTACATTTTACCATGACTTTTCCAAGCTGCGCCTGCAGTTTTAACCTTAGATGCGCACGTGCTCTCTTGCTTTAGTGGACCTATATCAACATACGTACCTACTTACGGTTTCTATAACAGCTGATGTAGCTAGTCTGTTAAACACCTTCATACTCAACCTTGAAGCCAATCCGATTTCCTGAGCAGCTCTCATTGAGATTCATTTACTATTTACAAACATTTAATACAAAAAAGGAAGTTACAGTTACCTTGCAATCGTAAGACGGCCGCTCGAATTGCCACCAATGACAATGAGCTTCTCAGCACTAGGATGAAAGCAGCATCGGCTTGCAACTGCAGTGAGTGCAATACCCCTGATTTCACGCAGTAGGCTACCATTCCCTCCGAATACTTCGATGGTACGAGGTTTCTTCATGCTGCCACTGACAAAAATTTCCTCGCCGGAGAATGATGCTGGGTGCCATCTAGCCATGAATGTAGACAACCATCTACCGGTGCGATTGTCATGCTTGATCCTCGTTTTAGGTGTCTTGATTAGACCGCTTGCAAGATGAGCATCCTCCAAGATATCAAGGTGATCCATCATTGTAGTAGTCAGCAGCCGCTTGCCACTTGGAGAAAAGAAAGCACTGTTGATACTTTTGCCCACGTTCTGCCATGCTAGAGGCTTTGGCTTCTTACTTTTGGAGTCACTCATACTGCGTATATCCCAAAGCTGAACTACAGTGCTGAGACCTGCAGTCGCCATTGTGTATCCATTGGGATGCAAAGACATACTATTAATCTTTCTTTCGCTCAAAGTTTGATCGAACGTCACCTTACGCTTGGATCGTAAATCAACATGCATCACACTGCCCTCACTTGTGGATAGGAAGAAGCATTCGCTACCAAACCGATGATCAAGCTCCAATGACTGCAGCCAGCTTCGGTACCCTCCATGAAGGTTGTAACCTAACTTATCCTTGCAAACATCATCATCGGAATATGTTGCAAAAACCTCTTTGAAGGCTTGTTTTTCTACATCAAATGATCGTACACTGCCGTCATACGAAGCTGCAAGAAGTGATGTACCACTCTGATTCCATGTCATACTTGAGACAGCTCCATTGAATGGCTTGAACAGGTGAACACCGTCCGAGGACGATTCGTCTTCCTGCTTTGCTTCAGCACCATATTGATCGACGTTCCAAATACCAACATGTCCTCGCTTATCTCCGGCGCATGCAATGATATGATTAGGATTCGGATGACATGCCACACTGTAGATTCTTTCAGGAGTCACTTTGGCGACACAAGTGTCGGATTCCAAAGATAGTGCATTCAGATTACTTTGTAGAGTTTTGGATGTAATCGATTTTCCTGGGACACTTCGAACTGAATCTGGGCTTCCCTTCCTAGAAGATGTAGATGAGAAAGTTTTTGTAATATCGGACAATGATTGTTTCATGAACTGTTCCGCCGCTTCAACTGTGCCCTCTTTGCTCCATTTCGAGCCACACAGTTCTACTGCCTCCGAAACAGTCAAATCGCTGCCGTCGTTGATTCTGTCATTGAAAAATTTACTTTCTTCTTCGCTATCATTGGGAGTGTACAGTCCTCCGGCTACTACAACCTTGCCAGCTGCCAACTCTGACTCAACATAAATTCCAGACGCAGCAACACCCTGCAAACGGCTGCTCTTGCGTCTTGGAAGTGGTTCTCGCGGTGCTTTAGATCTCTTCAGCCCCCTCGACGCAGCCTTGGCAGCCTTCTGCTCTAAAACTGCATCATCAATGGCAGCCTTGGCTCCGAGCAACCCGGAGCTAGCTAATACATCTTGGTTACGTTGTCTTTTGGCATTGACCATCTCTTGGTAGCTCTCGTAGGCTTTCCCTTGGAACATGAAAGTTTGGGGCGCATCATCATCGTCACTGTCACCACTGACGGCGCGGCTGCGTGTAGTCCTCATCCTATTTGAGTAAATCTGACACTTCTGTACTAGTGCTACCAAGGTTGCATTGTTATGTTCGATATCACAGAAGATGTAGCTTCTTGATTCTTTTGTGAGTCATCATCATTCATCATCAAGTTAGTTGCGCGCCATTTATCCGCCAGAGCATACTTAACACCAGCGACCAGATCGATAGATTGGCCAATGGGTGCTAATAAATATATAAGTACACAGACAATACAACGTTGTATGTTCCAATTCGCAATTCACTCTTTTTTGAATCTGTAAATCAGCATGTATAGCAGTCATTATTACTGATCATTAGTTGCTTATCTAAGGTTTTGAAGGTGATACTTGTGATGTAGAGCATCCAAGATGACCTGAATACTACTTAGCAGTTCACATCAGGTTCTCGTCTATTTTTTCTTGGGTAGCATTTTCTTCACCAAGCTGTAAAAAAGATACAGAGAAATCAAAAGGTGAGATTGTGATTCAGATCGTCAGCTACAATAGTTCCTCTCAAAACATACCTAAGCTCCAACTCGTCTTCCTTCGCTAATTCTGCAACTTGTTCGTACTCTTTCTCGACTGCTTCATACTTCTCTTCCTCCTGCATATTAAAAAAGGAGAATGACATGTCTTGTTAGATGAACATATTTCAACCATTGACAAGAATGGACAACAAGTATTTCAACACAACTACACATCCGTACTCACAGCACGCGCAAGTTCCTCTTTCTTTTGCACTATCTTCTTCTCCGTTTCCTCTTCTGCTAGATACACATTCTCCAAGCGTTCGGCCTTCCTCTCTTTTCGTAGAGCTGCCTTTTCTTTTTTGAGGAGCTCCTGAAGGTAAATGAGTGGGATTCACATTAGTTGAGCAAGAAACTGAGAGTAGACGCAAATGGTATCAACTGCACTTCAATATGACTCACCCTTGCCTCCTTTTCCTTTGCTGCCTTCTCCTTCTTTGAAGTAGCAAGAGCCGCATCCTTCTCAGCCTGTTTCTCCTTTGCCTCCAATTCTGCAACGAGCTGTTTATCAGCTTCTGCTTCCAATTCAGCCTGCTTTTCTGCAGCTTCAATTCTTGCCTCCGTTTGCTCAGCCATCTTTGCCTCGTATTCAAAAAATATTTCACGAGACTTTTCAATTTGAGCCTTCTTAGCATCCCTCTTTGCTTCTGCCTCCACCTCGCGAGTCTCCTTTTCAAGTGATTTGACGATAAGTTCGTCAACGTCGGATGGTTTAGCCGAAATCGTTATTGAAGAAGAGGTAGCAGTGCCAGTAGAAAAGGCGTTTGCATTGGGGATTGTGAACTCGTTGGAGAAAGGAGCAGAGACTGCCGAGAAGCTTAGTGTGAGCGCAACAAGTGCAGATCCTGCAATTTTACCGACTTCTTCCAGCGGAGTTACGTTATTACTGGTGTTGTCATCAGTTGATGCACGGAGTGTGGGGACACTGTTAGCAAAGCGAGAGTTTACATGGGATGATGCCGATGTGTTTGCCGGGACGAAAGCGCTGCAGCATGGTGCTGCTAAAGCAAGCAGCAATCCTAAGAAGTTCAATTTCATCTTTTGATATATATTGGCTGTTGTGGGATGTGTTGTAGCGTTGCTATGTGAACCCCCGGTTATCTACATCCGCACACGCAAGAGGGTCGGTCGGCTATGCAGCATTTATTTGTTCTTGAAATGAGTCACCGCCGCTAAAGTACTGCGTTATTTTTGTATGAAACATTACAAATTACCATAATGTGTATTTAAATTTATTGCTACTTCTAAATAAAATATTCATATATTTGCTTACAGCTATAATCAGTGGTCACAATGAAATTCCTCCGAGGAACACCTCTATTTGTAATCGTAAAGCCCAACTCAGCATTTGTACTTCAAATCCTTCATTACATCATAATCCTCATCGGTTTGCAACAATGATGTTCGCCAAGTCCCCCATCGTGGCAGCGTTGGCCATAGCTAGCAGCGGCGTCGTCCACTCCTTCTCTCCCTCCGCTCCTCGCTCACTTGTAGCCAACCAGAAAAATGTATGTATCGGCACCTCGTCATGTGGTACCAACCCATCAATAATGCCTCAGGCCTCTTCATCCTTCTCCACACAATTGAACCTATTTGACTTTTTGACCAAAGAGGACCAAACAGAACTTGTCACCAATGGCATCGAGCTTGTCGATGAGGCACCCGAAGAGAATTATGTCGACTCAGCAAAGAAAACCGAGCTAATTCTGCTTGGTGTTTGGGGAATATCACTCAGTGCGTTCATCTTGATCAACAATTCTTATGGTCCCTGGCCGCTCTTCATGAAGTCAATTCCAGAACGTACCTTCTTTCTTAGTCATATGATTGGTGGCATGCTCTTTGGTGGAGGTATCATCTTAACCACTTGTATTGAACGACTTGTGGCGAAAAGCAACAACCCAGACGTATTGCAGTTTTGGTTCAAAAAGGTTCCAGAATTAGATGGATTGATTGTCGTCCCAGCTTTGACAATTTCGATGATCTCTGGTACTGGATTGTCCATTGTCAGATACGGAGGACTCAACATTGCACCCCCACACGTTTCAGCCATTTTCTGGACTCTGATTGCTTTCTTGACTTGGTGGGCGGCGACAGATTTGACTACGCAGGTTACGGCCCTCAAGGCTGTGGACGAAATGTATGAGTCATATCAGAATGGAGAGGAAGGCTTGGAAACACCTAAAGTGGTTGTTGATCGACATGTGAGCAACGTGGTCTCTTGCTTCTTTGTGTTGACTCTCTATTCCTTCATGGTGTTGAAGCCTGGTACCCTCTTCGCCTTTCCATGGTCACCATGGACATAGATTATGCCAGATCGTACAGGCGCTGCAAGTACTCCGTGGGAGTAGATGAGATTTTGAAGTTGAAAGCATGAATACTAGGTACAATCGTAAACTAGAGTTTTTAGAGCACTTGTGATCTTTTAGTTTTATTAATCAAGAATCAAGAGCATAGTGCCAATCATTTGGCTCCACCCTGATCTGCTTGTCACTGCTATCTTATCACTACACTATTGAGCTACGCAACCCAATAAATAACAATAAGTAAGGAGTAGGTCCGGCACACGGTACTGTAGGTTATCTTTGTCGCTGAAAAGAATGGATTTGATGACAAGGAACAATCTACACGCCACCTCATTCACAATCTCTCACAATTCACAATAGAAGGTATGTACTGGTACCTAAGTACGTCAGCGCGCCCGAGTGCATTTTTCGGGTGATTTCCTCCTCCGTCATTCGATATTTTGAAGTTGGAGATGCATGTTCCCTTCCAATGCATATCCATCAAACTGAGTTCACATTCCACGAATAGAGTAATATCATGAAGTACTGCTTACTTGCTTTGGTGTCTTTGGGACCGACGCTTTCCTGGTCGTTTGCTCCATCGAGCACATCTCTTGTTGGTAGTAGAACAGCTACGTCACTCAGCGCCCAAAACTGGGATCTTTTTGAAGATCGCACAGTATCAAAAAATGTCAACACTGATATCTTTGAGCGTGTTGGCAAGATTGCTGCTTCGTCCCTCCTTGCTTTAACGTTGAGTTTCTCAGCCTTCACAGCTCCCTTCCCCACCGGTGAAATGGTATCTTCTGTTCCATCGGCACAAGCAGCCGATGGTGCTGCAATCGGCCTGTGCCTCCTTAAAAAGTGCCGCCTTCCTCTAGCCAAGTGTATCACGAACCCCAACTGTCTTGCGAATGTTATCTGCATCAACACATGTAACGGAAAGGAAGACGAGGAGGGATGTCAGGTAGAGTGTGGTAATACTTTCGAAAACGAGGTCGTCGGTGAATTTAACAAGTGTGCTGTGTCCGACATGTCATGTGTGCCACAAAAGCAGGATGATGGTAGTTATCCCGTCCCATCCAAGGATGTTTTGGTACAAAAGTTCGATACCAAGTTGTGGAATGGACGTTGGTACATCACTGCTGGTCAGAATAAGCTATTTGATATCTTTGACTGTCAAGTACACTTCTTCACCGAGACCGAGCCGGGCAAGTTCTTCGGAAAGCTGAATTGGCGTATTGAGGAACCTGATGGAGAGTTCTTTACTCGTGATGCTATTCAAGAATTCTACCAAGATCCTAAGAATCCTGCTCACTTGATTAACCATGACAATGAATACTTGCATTACCAAGATGATTGGTACATTGTCGATTACGCTGAAGATGACAACAAGGAAGGTGTGCCACCATTTGCATTTGTTTACTACCGTGGCGCAAATGATGCTTGGATAGGATATGGTGGAGTCGTTGTTTACACTCGTGATGCCAAGTTGCCAGAATCTCTCCTCCCTCGTCTTCGCGAGGCGGCAAAGAAGGTGAATTTTGACTTTGACAAGGACTTTGCTTTCCCTGATAACACATGTAAGACTATGGAAAAGGGCGAGGCGGTTGTGTTGAGGGAGAAGTTCGCTGGTAAGATGGCTATTCAAACCGAGCAGCAATTGCAGCAACAGGCTGTTTTGGCCAGAACTGCCGCTTCAAATGTCGTGACTACTGAGGTTACGGCAGCCGAGAGGGCCATGTGTGACTTTGAGAAAGAGATCGCAAAAGATGTCATCAGTGTCGAGAAAGAGATTGTAAAGGATGTCGTCAATATTGAAAAGGAGGTAGTGAAAGATGTCGTCAATATTGAGAAGGCTATTGAAGCCGAAGAGAAGGAAATTGTTAATGAGATTGTGAAAGAGGAGCAATCGCTATTGAACATGTTCAAGAGATAGATAAGTACTCCTATTCGGATGGATCTCTAATTAGGTTCAGGACCTGGTAACAATAAATGTTGCTACAATTTACGAATCTATATCAAAATAATCAGCCTTTCTATGAATATAACACGGTGACTTTTACCAACATCAGCAGTTAGATCTGCACGCTCCTCGCCTCATCCATGACACTTGTATCTGTTGTTGCCGAGTTCATCTTTCCTTGTGGCATACGGTTGGCATGCAATATTGCATTCCGCCGGGTCCCATTCCGGACCAGGATTGGGGAATCAAATTTCCTCCGCCTGTGGTCAAACTTCCCATTTGCTCATATGATCCCTGTCCCGTATTGCTGCCCATTTTATACGCCATAGAGTAGTTTCCATTACCTTCCATTCCCATCTTACCTTGAGATGTACTCATCATCATTTGAGTCGGCATCTCATTTGGTTGCTCTTCATTGTTGTAAGTAGGAGACATGCCGTTATTGGGATAATTGGCCATGCCGCTGCCACTAATCATCATTCCACTTTGCATGTCAGCATTCATCAAGCCACGTTGGAGTTGCATATCAGCACCGTATGAGTTGGATGGAAAGTTTGAATGGTTATACATGATACCCTCATGCTTCGACTTCTTTGCCTCCGAAGGCGACGATAAACTTGTCGTTACCCTCAGCATCAACTCTGTCACCACCTCTATCCTTATCTTTGCCATCATTCTTGCGAGGAGTATCTCTTTTGGGTAACTGTGACGGCTTTGGTAGTTGAGGAAAACCCATCATTTCCATACACCGCCGCCCCAGTCCAGGCTTGATTCGGCACCTGTGAAAGTATACCACCATGTACTTGTCGCATACTTCCGATAGTACTTGTCACATCACGTTCATCTGGCAACTCTCGTTTCTTGCCTCCATTACGATTCTTTGGAAATCCCTGACGTGCAGCACCATCACCCTCCTCCTTCAAACGATAACGCATCAGTTGGACCAACTCTGGCTGATTTCTAACAAAGTTCTTGTTGTAATATGCTCCCAATTCAGGACCTCTTGACACACGCACAAAGGACCAACGTTTGAGCCTTCGCGTAAAGCTAGTAAACTTAGCCCCATCGAAGTAATCGGGGAGGATCCGTTTCGCAAAGAGTTGTTTGTTGTGAATTTGAAATCCCTGACCGTGTGAGAGCCACGAGATAATATCCTGATAGTTGGGGTTTGACACAACCTCAAATAGAATTTCAGGAAAGCTTTTTCCACCATGAACACTGGGATTGGATGGGCCTGGGATTTTTAGGGGATTGAAGGGGGGCATATCCATCATATTCGGAGGAGGGTACAGGATGCGATTACTGCCACCTGGGCCATCGCCGTACCCACCGTAGCCCGATTCCATAGGAGCACAGTTGGCTTGTTGCATAGGATGATATGAATTACCCAACGCCATGGGGTGGACAGGAGGCAGTTCCGGGGGAGCATCGTCATTATCTGCAGCATCAGCAGCTTGTGGTTTCTGGCCCACCTCTTCTTTACCATCGCCATCGACAGAAGACTTATCCTTGGGAGACATCAGGCTCATTAGACCCATCGCCGCAGATTGAATCTTTTTGCGGCCGCTCGAGGGGGCAGGCTTTTGAGCAGGGTGAGGACCAGCGGATTTTTTCTTTCCTTCCGTTTCAGTGATGGGTGAGTCATCGGTGGCGGCCGGCGCAGGCTTGATTTTTTCACCGTTGGCGGTGTCATCGGCCTTGGACTTGGACTTGGTGGATCTGCTCATAGTGGTAACCAGGTCGGTGCTGTGCTCTCGTATATGATAATATGTTGGTTTGGTCGTTATGTGGCGTTTTTATGTGTTCGGATTTATTGAGATGATTGGTGTCAAAAATCAAAAAATAAGACAAGAGACATGGCTGGGCGCCGTTGGTCGCAGTCACGACGACTTGAGTGGCGGACAATGGTGTAACTATGAGGGTAACCTCGAGTGTACAAACTATCATCGAGAGTACGAACACTTGAGAGGGACACAATAACTGATGTGCACTTTCCCCCATTGGAGGCCGCGCAGGCCGAATAATGAGGGAGGAAGTGGCAGGGAGTAAAAGAGAATTGTTGTTGTCTTACATTGATTGATTGATTATTCCGTCTTATAACTGTTTTCGTCATACTCCATTACTCCCGGGCGGGGAACTCAAATCTCATTGACAACTAAATCTCATTTCATCAACACGTAGGTACTTGCATTAGACTATCACTCCTACATTGCTATGCATTATTAAGATACTGTCCCAACATTTCATATTCCTTGCTTGTAATCTGTCAAGGATGACTTCATCTGCTCTTGTAGGCTTCGCAAGTTCAAAACCCTTAACCTTAGCGCTACCATGAGTCTTGATCATTTGACAGCCATCATCCATGTTCGACATGTTGTTTGTACTTTTCGAGACAACAGATTTCAAGGAACAAAGTGCATATGGACCACTGATTGTTGTCACAACAGTCCACAATCTTTGAAGCAGCCCAAATGTTGCGGCAGGAAATGACTGTTTAGCAAGCCCTCTCTCCCCTGCCCATGTATTTGAGAAGCACAGCTAAATATTCTGACAAGTCCAAGCAGGGAAATCCTTTGTCAGTTCGTGCAGTAATATTACTACTTGGACCAACCAAGTTCAATAATTCAGGAACAAAAATTCTGTGCCCGCGAATCTCTTTGTCTGTATCACATGTCACTTTACTTTTCCACGCCGACATGATGCGATCCTTTGGATCACGAATCAATGCAAATGAATCTTGATCCTTAAAGTTGGACCAATCCGTCTTCCTCTTGGCTTCAATGTTTGTCCATAGCTCTTTATTCGACAAATTATGTATCCACGGTGGACCTGTGTAATTCATGGACTTGAATGGTTTTCCTTCGACAATTGCAAAAAGCTCTTCCCACAATGAAGACGATCCACATTTGGCACATGTACAAAGTGTGGCCGGCTTGAGTTCTGCAATAGTCGCATCCATCTGATCTGCTGCGGGCAGAACTTCCCATGCAATGGATGGTTCGGCGGCCTCCTGATTTGTCTTTGCTTCTCCCTCTTTACGTTTGGGGCTTTCATATTCGGACGCTGCAACATTTGTATCTTTTTTTACAGTGACATCATTTTTCTGCTTCTGGGCGGATGACGTTTGAAGATCGGAAGTCGGCAAGTTGTATAGCATTGGAACAGCGACAATCATCACAAGCGTGCCGACGATTCTTAGCACAAGTTTGGATATTGTTGAGCCAGAGGACCTCCTTCTGCCCAAAATCGGTGTGGTTGTGTTGGCTGTGACCAAGATATTATCTCGCTCACGTCTCTCGTGTAGTGCTCCCATAAGTATTGGCGGTTCAGATTATGGTGATGAAACGAAGTTGTTGCGGTAGATAGTGGCCGTTGCGTTGCGTTGCGTTGCCGTTACACAGACAATACGCAAGCGTTCTTCCAATGCTGTTGCTTGTTGCTTGCTGCAGGTTGTCGACTCGGTCTTGGATGAAAGTGAGCGAGTTTTTTTTTTCGCCCGACATAGTAGGCCTTTGGTTTACGGGGGCCAGCTCTTCCATATGGGGGGAATTTACCCCCGTTTCGAGAACCCTCTGGAAAGGGGGCCATAGGTACTTTAACAGGTTTTCAGTTAGAGAGCATCCTCCTGCCTGAGTCAGATTTTCACCCCTCTGATTCTGAGGTCTCCCCCCAAGGCTATCCAAAGGCCTAATTCAAAGGAACAGCTTCCTCAAGCTCAACGAACAACGAACACACAAAAATTGCTCGGACCATAAAATTGTCCTCGCATTGGCCAGCACTACATATGTTGTGTGGTCATTGTATCTAGTGGGGAATTAAAATGGCGAGGTCGATGTCGAGGTACAACAACATCAACATAATACTGCTGGCAGTACTAGTATGGGCAGTAGTAGTATGGATTGCTTTGGTGCAGAATTTTTTCGCATCATCCTTCACCTTCACTTTTCCACTCCCAGAGCCAAAGCCACAGCGATTTCTCCTCTCAAAACTTAGCTTGGTGTCCAAATGCAGCCTGCAGCAACAGCGCCTTATGCCAGCCATGCAGGCAGAGATTTTTATTCATTCTTTCCAGCCACTGGTCGGGCGGCATCGACGACACTCCTACTAGACATGATCAATTGTTTGCCAAATGTACGCGTAGGCGGCGAAAACAACAATGAATTATACATTGCATCAAAGCTAGAAACAAACTTGGAGATGCGGGGTTTTGCTGGTCTACGTTCGAAAGTGCCTGCACGGCCTCACTTTGAAGCTTGGTTTCGCCATGAGATTCCAGAGCAGGCCATGGCATGCACCATTCAAAAGGTACTACAAACAATCAATCCTCCTCCAGAAGAAATACAGCAACAAATAATCAACAGTGACAGCAGTGAAAGGAATGCAATTGCTTTGGATCGTTATGAGACATCTCAGATCTTAGGTGCAAAGATGATACGAGTACAAAAAGGCAATTGGACAGCATTGCAAGCTTCTAAATTCTTCAACTACAACTTTCCCTGCGCTAAGTACATCATCAATACTCGCTTAAACACTGACAATCAAGTAGTTTCTCAGAAGAACACTTTCAAAGTTCCAACTCCATTGGAGGAACTTCAGGATGGTATCAAGAGACAAAATGACTTTCTGACTAAATTTGCACAACACATGAGTGAGGATAAGGCGCGATTGATCTACATGGAAGAGTGGACGAACAATGTGACACAGTTGAATGAGGTAGTGGAATGGTTAGGCTTTCGGAATTGTCAATATGACAAAGTGCTGCACAACAATAAGGATGGATTCCATCATGATGATTCTTCAATTGATTTTGGAGGTGGATGTCTTGCACCATAATAGCAGAGTTTACAAAGGATGATGTAGGATGAAACTCTTTCTTAATCTTAGCTTTGGCTAGTAGCTATACATGCTATGCACTGGAGATGAAGGAGGATAGGATTTGGATTGTTTGTTGTTATTTGATACCTTGTTGTACTGACCTCTGACATAGACAGTGCCCAACTCAAACCTTCACTTCACCAACAAAATGTTTCAGCTAGTACGTAGTCTGTAGCAGTAACATAGCCGTAATATAAACTTCCTTGTAGACTTACTGCCTTTGTTCACACTGGGGTACTGCCATACTGTGAAAGAAAACCCACTAAAATGAACTCATAAACTGAAACCCACCACTTACTATACTTACCTCTAATGTTAAATTGCATGCGCGGTTCCAATGCAGCAGAGATTTTATCGAGCTCGAAAACTTGACAGACGTAATCGTAATAGAAGTTATGATTAATCATCTCTACAGTGTATTGATTGGGGATTGGGGAGAGAGACCCATTTCCTTGTTCCTATAACCATACAGTTCTTTCATCCCACTTGGGACTGGGAAGGAAGATATCAAGTTGACGGACTGACGGACGATCCTGAAGAACCCTGACACAGCCATCTGTCTGATCCCCACCTGGGTCCCTGGAACAAAGACTCAATCAGGCAGTTTGGAGTCTGCCTCACGCATCCTCTGCATTAGAAACTCTCTTTTGTTCAGAGTGAGGCGTTCCTCTGATTTCGATGATATGATCTGTCAAAACTTACTAGTATGTAGGTGTTTAGTATGTTGTACACCTACTTACGTACATAAACCAAGAGAGGATCTGAGCCATCCGCCAGCCTCCCGACCACCGTCTCCGTCACACTGGTTCAAAATGGTGAAAATCCCACTTAAGGTCGTTTCTCTGGTTTACCTCTTCTTCGCGGGGTTTCGGGGAAACCAACGATGGCAAGCCCCCCAAAGGTACGTACCGTCTTTGTGTACGTAGTTGTACTTACTTTTTACCTGTAGATGAGATACCATAGTTACTCCCCGACAATGGTTTCCGATTGCCTTGCCTCTCTGTAGCATGCTAAGTTGTACCAGAGTGACAAATGGTGCTTGGTACAGCTAGCGGACACTATAGAGAAGCTATTTGCGTGTTGATAGCGTCCAATTCAATGTTGATCTTGTACAATAGTTTACTCTAATTTAGATTCAAATCTGCACCACTGCTAATCCTCCTTTTCTTCTCTTGTGGAATTGTTTGGGACGTTGGAAACGCTCACCCCATTTTGGTGGAGTGTAGCTGGTTGATAGCATTCGCCAAATATCTTCGTGATCCTTTAGTATAACCCCTTCTCCAGCGAATACTTTGATGTATTCGACTCCCCCATGCGTTTCGATGTCGTACGCCTCAAATGACTCTGCAGCTTCCGTGCTGTGGGTCGAAGGCGTCGTATTGTAAGGGCCCCTCTTCTTTCCAGTCGATCTTTCAGTGTACGTTTCTGTTGCTGACATTACTTCTGGCTTCATTACTGTCTGGAGCTTGCCGACCGTCTCTCTCCACTTGCTGTTTACGCAGGCCAACGTGCTTCGGATGTCGTGTAATGGAAAATGATTGAATACATTCCGCAACATTTTTCCATCCATACCACCAATGGTGACATCATTTTCTTCCATATCCACCGCATCTTCATCTACCGCCTCTGCCCCGGCGTCTGCACTAGCACCATCTTCTTTTGAGGACGACACGATTTTTTCCATCAAGTTTTGGATTGCTTCCACTTCAATATCCCCACGGTTGATAATATTCCGAGGATGTCTCATTGGGACGCTGCTTTCAAAGTCGAATCTTGCACTGATACAAATACGCACCCGCTCAATTCTCGGTGTATAAAGCATAGACACCGTACCAGAGAGATCGAGAACAGACACCGCAGCAGAACCAAATGTTGGTAAGACCAGAAGCGTGAGATTGAGAATAGACACCGCAGCCATGGCAGAACCAAGTAACCGAATGAGTGAGATCTAGCAGAAACCTATTAGCCATGTGCGTGAGACCGTGAAAAGACACTCTAGCAGAACCAAATTAATGGTAAAACCATAAGCGTGAGATTGAGAATAGACACCCTGACCGGGGGTGAGACCAAGAATAGACACCGTAGCGGAACCAAATCAATGGTAAATCCATAAGCATGAGATTGAGAATAGACACCCTGAATGGGCGAGAGACCGAGAGACACCGAAGCCATAGCAGAACCAAATTAATGGTAAAACCATAAGCATGAGATTGAGAATAGACACCCTGACCGGGCGTGAGACCGAGAATAGACACCGTAGCAGAACCAAATTAATGGTAAATCCATTGCGTGAGATTGAGAATAGACACCCCGAATGGGCGAGAGACCGAGAGACACCGCAGCCATAGCAGAACCAAATTAATGGTAAAGCCATAAGCATGAGATTGAGAATAGACACCCTGAATGGGCGTGAGACCAAGAATAGACACCGTGCAGAACCAAATTAATGGTAAATCCATTGCGTGAGATTGAGAATAGACACCCCGAATGGGCGAGAGACCGAGCAACACCGTAGCCATAGCGGAACCAAATTAATGGTAAAACCATAAGCATGAGAATAGACACCCTGACCGGGCGTGAGACCGAGAATAGACACTGTAGCAGAGCCAATCAATGGTAAAGTCATAAGCGTGAGACCGAGAGCACCGTAGCAGAGCCAATTTTGGTAAAGCCATAAGTGTGAGAGATTGAGAGACACCGTAGCAAAATCGAGACCGAGAGAGCCATAGAGGGCCGAGACCGAGCGAGATAGAGCCAAGGCCATAGAGGGCCGAGACCGAGCGAGATAGAGCCAATGCCATAGAGGGCCGAGACCGAGCGAGATAGAGCCAAGGCCAGAGGGGGCCAAGGACCGAGCGAGAGAGATCCAAAAATCACCATCTTTTTATTGTCTTCTATCATCTTCCATCTGTCGCTGCTTTATCATTCAATATCGTCCACAAATAATAATTGGGAGGAGAGAGAAATCATTGGTAGCAGATAATGGAGCAAAGATGATTATTGCGTTTCCATCATTATTCATCAGGAGCTTGTTAGCTCAACAAGCTGAGGCGTTTGTGCCATCAAAAACACATATCTCAATAAAGAATTCCGACCAGGCCATAACCAACTGTTGAGAGGCGGGCTTATCTGCGATGATGGAATTCGGTGATGCCATGATTAAACGAAAGTTTAAAGACAAAGACCGTAGATGGTAACGTTGGTTGCAATAGGAAGCAGTTGAAAAACAAAAAAGGGTGAAAGCAAGGATGGTATTGCTTGTTGTTGATGAAGAGATACAAAATCAATGCCATGGTTGCTGGAACCCAATCTTCCTCCAAGGGCGAGGTGGAAGCTACGTGTTCACTGTCCGATCGGACTACTAGAGCGATGCAAGACGAAGGTATGGGAAATGGTGCGAGACAGAAGGGCCTGCGTGCGGGTCCTCGTCTCCCTATGAACGGCCTGGAAGACCCCCGATGACTTGAGGCCTTGAGTGTGTTCAGTGCGAGTTTAACGCGCACTGCACCTAGAGGCCTCATTTTTGCGATCCAACGCAAGAAAGCGGTACCCATATGTCACATCATCAAGGACAGACGGAAGGACCTCGGAAGGACCTGTCCTCGTCACTATCAGAGTCAACAATAGAGCTAGACGTAGAGGAAATGTCGCTGTCTTCATTCGTCAGAGAGCGCACTTTCCAGGCTCCGGGTAGGCTTTCTTCTTCATCTGATTCATTATCGGACGAAGAGGAGGAGGAGTGGTCGCTCTCCTTTGTGGCAAGGTGTTCGCTGGATGACGAAGAAGAGAAAATATCAATGCATTCTACATCTACACTCTCGCTCCCTGATGAACTGTGGCTATCGTCCACTGATTCATTTCCGGGCCGATGATGATGTCTTCTGCGATGATGGAAACGTGCAAATCTATTCATGATGGGGTGGTTGTGTTGTGTAGGCATCAATGAGAAGATAATACTCAGGCAGTATCAGAAATAAATAGTAATAGTGGGAGGGTATTATAAGAAGCCAGTAGGTTGGTAGCGGTAGCGTAAGGCAGGGAGCTACTGGGGCATCATGGTGAGGAGACCGCTTTTGATTGGCGAGTAGGGACACTGGCAGGGACACTGGCAGGGACACTCGTAGGGACACTCGCAGGGACACTCGCAGGGACACTCGCAGGGACACTCGCAGGGACACTCGCAGGGACACTCGGAGGGACACTCGGAAAGACAGTGGACGAGGTCCTTCCGAAGGCTCCGTCTGTCCTTGATGATGTGACATATGGGTACCGCTTTCTTGCGTTGGATCGCAAAAATGAGGCCTCTAGGTGCAGTGCGCGTTAAACTCGCACTGAACACACTCAAGGCCTCAAGTCATCGGGGGTCTTCCAGACAAACGAATTTAGTTCAGCAAAAAAAGCAGTGCCGACTTTTTTTCTTGATACAATGTGATAGAGATAGAAGTAAGTACACACACTTCGCGTCGTGACATAAACTAATATACCACAAGATGACGGTGTCAACAAGCTCCAGCAGGGAACCATCTGCATCTGCAAATTCTAAACAAAGCTTTTGGGTCGGCGACCACGTCGGAGGGCATCGTGCGGAGAAATTGGGCAGCGACGAGGTAATTGATGCCCCAGATGGTGAGGAGTCTGTCAAATCTCTATCCGCACCGTCCGCCCTTCGCCGCCGAGGAGGAAGAGGAGGAGACCACCGCCATGACGGCGGCCACATAATGAAGTTGGGCAAGAAGTCACAATGGTTATCAGACAGCGATTATGACAAGAAGAGGCGAAGGGCGAAGTTGGGCAGACAGTATGCATTTTTCACATCCTGCAAATCGTCAACCATAAATGGAGGAGGATTGGCTGCGGCGGCGGCACTCATTCTTTTCCTGCTCCTGTCGTATTTCCCACTCCGATTCTTTTTCAAGTCAGACGCAGATGATGTCATTGTCATGAAGCAAGCGCCCTTTCTTCGACCCCTCAGAAGGGATGAGAGGTCTACTTCTTGTCAACATCTACCATCTATTTATTGGATCAATCTTGATGTGTCGAAGGAAAGAAGAAATTCCCTTGTGAAATCTATGGAAATGTCGGGAATAGTTGATCAGCATCGTGTTGCTGCTTATGACACCAAGCAAACTACTGTTTTGATTAACTCGAAGCAGCTCATGTTTCATCCACAGATCCAGGTATACGCTGGCAATGGGGACCCATCCTTTTGGAAGCACCCTGACAACATTTATACGTACAATGAAGCCGCATGTCTCATGTCTCACCTCAAGGCCATCAAACAGGCCTACGATGATGGGCGTGAGGTTGCTCTAATAGTTGAGGATGATGCATTGTTTTCAAGCTTATTTTGTGATGAGTTTGATGACTATGTTGCACAGGCTCCTGAAGGCTGGAAGGTGTTGCAATTTGCAACCAACAACCCCCATGTTGTAATGCAAGGTTCTCTGATGCATGAGCCGTTCATCAGCTGGCAGCGCTACCATCATTCGACTCGAGCATATCTGATCAATAGGTCTGGGATGGAAACTCTTCTAGGGAAAGTTCACTATACTTCTTTGACAGGTGGATCCGTGTGGCGTGTGCAGGAATTTCCTTCTGTGGTATCTGATGAAGCAGTCTATACTTTCACTGGAGACACGTATTATTCCACTGGGCTTTGGATCGATACGTCTGATTTAGACTCGACCATTCAGAAGCATCAGACGATAGGGCGCTGGGAGCATCCATATTCGGACCTTGAAGGAAAAGAAAGAGATCAGATAGCTATGAAAAGGCAAGACCCATCAGCTCATTTATTTGGTCGTTCTTTACTCGTTGTAATGAATGTGTGTATCAGTAATGAAAGTCAAATTCAAAGAGAGATCGAAGTGATCAATCAAGACATTCATGCTGTCTGCAAATTCCACCGAGTGTGCGAATGGGAGATCAACGTTGTTGCCGTAGAGGCGTCTTTGACGGATCTCTTTGAAGAGGCTGCATCCGGATTACCATCCTACGTTCACCTCCACACTAAGGTGCACTCCGAGGCTTTCAACAAGTTCAAGTTTGTTGGAGACGTTCTTGGTAAGCTTGCAAATTTTGACTTGATGCTTTTCAAGGACAACGACCAGAGAATCATCGGCTTCCCGTGGAGGACGTTTGTAGAGCACACTGATAACGCTGTGCTTTCAGCCCCCCTTCGATCCACCCAAAGGGATCATATGCTATTCAATACAAACAAGGAGAAGTCTCAGGATGTACAATTTCATGATGTCAATCAATGGTTATTCTGGTACAACGGTAGGAGATGGAATAGCAGACTGTTTGACAAGTTTGAAAGCATTGAACCTGTAGAAGTTCCATACCTGGAGACATATTTTGTCCTTGTGGATGCCATGTTTGCTAAACACTTCTTTGAACGTGCATTTTCCTCCGGGTTGCTCGATGATTCTTCACTGGATTATCTTTGGTGCAAAGCAGCATTCGACTGGGACAGTGAACGGACCAGCTGCAGTTTGATCCCTCTTGTTTCGACGCATGAGGATAGCTTGAACAATATGAAAAGAGATGCATTCATTGTCAACGAGTCGAGAGTAAATGCAATTCAGATCCAATCCTCGAGGAAGGATCTAGACACAAACTCTGACAAAACGAAGTTGATTGCAATGGAGATGGAGTGGTTGGCGATAGTTGGGAAGCAGCACTCCCCATTAGAGATGGAACAGCTTTGCTTGAAAAGAATGAACATTGAATTTGTTGATAGGAATGATAAAGAACGTTATGATAAGGTTCCTGATACAAGCATTAGCGATTGTGCAATAGCGGTTGTGCAACAACTTCTTGAACGACATGAGTTGCCGTCGGTTTGAAGCAAAAGAAGTCAATTCTAGCGCCGAAAGAGAAAGAGCAGCAACAACACCAAGACTAGAATTCGTCCATATCACCAAAACGGGAGGATCCGCAGTTGAGCGTGCAGCTGCAGCAGTAGGAATCACCTGGGGTGCATGCCACTACATGTCACTCGAAGAAGTAGGTTGCTCCTCTCCCGATGTCCCATACGAAGCGCCAGACTACCAATCGTATGCATTGACTAGTCCCTGGCATACACCGCCCAAGCTACTGAAGACATATGTCGATGGATCAAAGTATCCTTACAATGATGCGGATCTATTCACTGTCATCCGGAATCCATATTCGAGAGTGTTGAGTGAGTATTATTGCCCCTGGAATGGCTTTCAACCGAAATACCGACGAGGTACAGTGCATGAAAAAGATCCAAATGATCCCCTGGTCATGAATGAATGGGTCAAGAGTATGGTGAAGGGAATGCGAACTGCAATGGACGAATTCAATGATAGGAAAGAGGAGGACAAGTTCAAAAAACAGGCCAAGGGTTTGAATGAGGATGTGTTCATTTTGGCCCAGAAGCACTTCGTCAATCAGGCTGAGTATGTCTACGATGGTGACAAAATCATTGTGAAAAACGTGGTGCATTATGAAAACTTGTCTAGTGAGTTTGATGCCCTGATGAAGAAGTATGATATTAATGTGACTCTCCCGTCAAAGGAAGAGGGTGTATATTCGGATGCAAAGAAGAGCAGGTTGTCATACAAAGACTTGGATCCAGAAGCGATTGCATTGATCAATGAATTTGCGAAAGTTGATTTTGAGAAGTTTGGTTATCAGATGGTGGAGAAACAGTTTGAGGAAAATTACTCGTTGGAGGCCAAGATCATTGAGATTGAGTAATTTCTCCACAATATAGTAAATGTAAATGTATTTCAAGACATCAAGAAGTCTTAAGCAACACGCTCTAGTCTTAGAAAGCTTGACTTGAGCTTGGTTTGATTCATCACTCTTCGTATCTCATATTCTCAGCAGCTGAAAATTCATAATGTTGGCCAATCTTGTAATTCTCATGGTTCAAAAAAACACGCACACTCTGCCTTGCGCTCACGATTGCGAAGATGCAGTTGCACAAACTCATCCTCTCCCAAGTAGTAACGCGATATTAACTCATGCTGTTTGTGTTTGATATCTCGTAACATAGCTTTTTGTTCCATATCGCTGTATGGAGGTATGCAATCATCCACTCCTTCAGGTAAATAACCATCTAATGTATCAGGATGGTGCACACTGAAAGCATACACCGAATCTGTACGTGCCACAATATGACCTTCCTTCAAATGACAGTTCTTCAATGCGTATTGCCACTTCTTTTTGTCCAGTGCGAGGTTTTGAGTGCATTGCAGTACTGCCTCGTTGTTATTGTACTCGGGTTTGACGTACTGCTCAATCAGTCGCATTCGATGCCCTGCGCATTTTGATGACTTCTGTCCAAAAAAGCGATCATATAATATTTCATTGAGTGTTCGTTTGTTGCTGCTTTCTACCATGGCTGTATCACCATCGATATACATGATCACTTGGTAATCAGCGGAATACCTTGCGGCAAGATACGGGGTAAACGTATATTGACCACCACAAACAGTCTTCTCAAATACCAACGATGGCGTGATAATTGGCACCATATGAATTTTGATCTTACGAATTCGTAGTAGCTCCAACAAAGTCATGGACGGTTGCGATGAATTAACATCAATCGGATTCATACTGCTGATGGGTATCAAATCTTGATCATTCAATGTTCCTACATTTCGAAACACTTTTCCATACATCTTGAACAAGTCGCTGATGCTTGTGTTGAGTAGCATCAGCATTACGTTGTAGCTCCTTTGTGCTTGGCCATCTACAACTGCTACCATGTGTGTCGAGCCAGGAGCATTTCGAATCAGATGAAAACAAATTGGACACAAGTCGTGGATGTATTCCACCTTTTGATAGCTTATCCGCATTCATAGATTTGAGAGAAATATGACCTCTGTACTCACTCTGATCATATCCTGGTCCTTCTACATGAGCAAGGGACATTTCATGATGGTTAGAGGGAACAAACTTGGAGTCGATATCATTCCATGAAGTGGATAAACCATTCGCAATTGCGCTGCGATCGTCATCGTGACTCATAACTGCTGTCCATGGCCACTCTGTATAAATACGGAATCGCCTTTTTGAGAGGACTCATCGTCATCAGAGTCGGGCTGTCGAAACCAACCATCCAACTCAAATTTAGTTTTGAAGTAAATCTTTTGCGAATCATCTAGCAAATCGATATCATCCTGCATTCTACTGATTTCTCGACAAGTCAGTTCCTGTATCCCATTTGGTAATGCACAATCAACATGCCACTGATATCCAGATCCTTTGAATCTACGATCGCCACGCTGCCAGTCAGCAAATCTTGCTTCTACAGTGGCTTCCCCTTCAAAACATTTAGTAGCTGCTGTAGATTGCAGCCCTGGTTTCAGCACCTCATATCCTAAACTGGGGACAAAGTCGGTCATATCTTTGTGGTTTACAAACTGAAAACAGACATCACAAGTCGGGGCGTAGTGCTTGAGCTCCAGTAATTCCAAATCGGATATAAAAGTAGCACCAGTCATGGCACAGCCTAATAGTTTCCCATTAGCTGCTAGATTCAGCCGATTCTTTTTATCTTCGATCAGCTGTTTTCGAACTATTATAGGTCTTCGATCTACCGTAGCAAGTAGCGGTATAGTCTGAAACTGTCCAATATCACCAATCGGATCTGCATTAGGTGCCCACTCAGTGAAAGATCTTGCGCCTCTGTATGTTTCGCGTATGTTTGCCAACACATGTTCATCAAATTTTAGCACGTCATTTGAGGGATGGGTAGAAACGATATTTTTTGCTGCTGCTGCCTCTTTTGTAAAGCCTGTTTTTTGATTGGCTGTATTATAGTCATAAAGTGGTGGTGGTGTATTTTTGAGGTAGCCATTCAAGTTCTGCAACAACTCAAAGTGAAAATAAAACATGGTGGTTACCAATGAAACTAAAGTAATGACGAACAGCAGCAATATAATCACTGTTGCTGGTGTGCTGCCAACACGTCGCCTCATTGTTGGGGCACGAAGAATTCGTCGTTGTTGTCGTCGTCGTTGCATATTCAATATTGACTTGCCGGGTGGCACTGGGAATTGTTTCTATGGCAAGGTCGATGTATATGTGTTTTAGCGTGGTTTTCCCTCAGAAATAGGCAGACAGATTGCATTGAGCTACATGGAGTTTCTTGTAGTGAGCTACATGGAGCAGTCACATACCAATTCCTACGCATGTAGGATGGCACTCCAACGCTCAACGCTCGTTCAGTGCCGCTTCATTTAAGATGGCCATCCGATTACTAAATGAAACCAGTTAACCCGCACAGTTTTCACCTTTTCGTGAGTCATCGGTGGCGGCCGGCGCAGGCTTGATTTTTTCACCGTTGGCGGTGTCATCGGCCTTGGACTTGGACTTGGTGGATCTGCTCATAGTGGTAACCAGGTCGGTGCTGTGCTCTCGTATATGATAATATGATTGGTTTGGTCGTAAGTATGTGGCGTTTTTATAATGTGTTCGGATTTTTATTGAGATGATTGGTGTCAAAAATCAAAAAATAAGACCAGAGACACACTTGGGATAGCGGTGAGGGATACAATGGGGAGGAATGATGGGTGTTGAATAGGTTTGTTGGTGGTAGTGCGATAGTTAGGGTAAGGTGTAGGAGGATGGAGCACGGTAGGACCGACGGCTCCTCGGTCCTATACACACTTAAAGTTACATATTGTGTGAGGTCAACTCGATGTTGGCTCGTGGAGATAATGCGTGTATCGGCACAGGAGCACTACTGGCGTGCGGTTGAAAAGGATGACACTGCGGTAAATCCATGTTGATGTTGGTTAGAATCGTATATGTTTCAGATGCATTGTCTGTTAGTTTACGTTCACTTTTGTCTCCCCTGTCTCTTCGTGCGTGCTGTGCCCCTCTCATCTTGTTCTCTTGTACCTCACTCCCGAATTCCGAATCCCCTCAACCATTGCAGTTAGTCATCTTCGTCAGATAGCGTCAGGTCGATGAGTTCTACCTCTCTTTTAATGGTAATCTGTTGTTTCGCCCCCTCGGGTTTTGCGTCGGTCAGGTCAATCACTTCCATCTTCACCGACGCTCTGATACCACCGCGATGGCTGCTAGTTTGTGTTGCACGTGCGCGTCGGCTGGCCCTTTTTGCGTAGGAGCGTTCTGTAGTGCAACTTTGTCTTTGTTCGTAGTAGGGATAGCATTGTTCAATGGTCCGTTGCCCGTGAAAATCCCTGGTGCTGCTGTGTTCATCCGCTCCGTAATCGGAAATTTGTACTAAGTCCTACTGTGGATGACTGTTGCATTCTCGCCTTGGTCGCAGTCACGACGACCTCATCTGAGTGGCGGACAATGGGTAACACTTATGAGGGTAACTACTTACACACAAGGTGTAACTATGAGGGTAACCTCGGAAGGAAATGGACCACGGACATCCAGGAAATGGACCCAAACTATGGTACCTACAATACGAAACCGAAACAAGGCCAACTAAAGACATGAAGAACGTTTACTAGCAATCTCCTTTTCGTGGTTTCTTCTTTTAAGTATTATTTAAGTAACCAAAACTATCTGAAAGGAAATCTTTCCCTGTATTGTTCTTGCTTTAGGTTGATTCCAATCCCCTTCCCAGTAAAGTAAGCTTAAACCCCCCAGGCAGTAAATAATGAATGCTACAGAAGTGCCCAGTATCCCAATGACGCGACTTAATCCATCTTCATTCCCATTTTGTTTTTGTTCCTCTTCGTCCTCTCCTTCAAAGATTCATTCGTCCAGTGCATAAACTTTGCCTTCACAAACAAACACCAACTAATTACTGACATTCCTGTCACCTTGCGAAAGAACAGCGAAAACACGGAGAACAAAATGAAGACTGTCAGCACCAGAGGTCCAATGAAGGAGGAATAAGCCTGCCACGTCACGGCACGTGCTGAATTCGACTTTGGAAATGGGATGCCGTGAGTAGAGGGGCAATTCGCTTCAGGAATCTCAAGAAAAGAGCACAATGGTTCCCATCCTTCTCTGACATTGTACTCTAAAAGATGTGAAGATGGGATGCTATTGCGAACTTTCTGGTTGTGTGCTTCGTAAGATGAAATAGACCTTGCCTTATTTTGGGGTGGGAGAGGGAATGGTGCGTTGAGGTACGTCTTGTCCGAGTTTACTATAGAGAACAACCACCTGAGGAATGAGACATAATAGAGCAATGAGTGAAAGAAAGAACACAACTTACAGAGTCAACCCTTAACAACTGAGATACTCACCTCATGTAGTAATTCAACCTATTCACATGAGTAAAGAAGAAACTTCCATATTGTGCAGGTTGTGTAATACTCTTGGTCAACACATCCCAACTCCTGAACCACACCTCCGAATTTTCCCTCACAGTCAAGATAAACTTGCAGTCCGGGTAAATCTCATGAATTTGCGTATAGTAAAGAGCAAATGGCAAATCCATCGTGGCAGTAAATCCCCCATCCAGCAACAAATCAAAGTCCGGCGTATACATGTCCGGAGTAATCACTTCATCTTGCTGAATGGACTTGTAGAAAATATTATCTACAAAATGAGTGAATATTTTCTGATTCTCGTATAGATGCTGCGTGTGCAATGTTGGGAAACCAAGCTCATCGAGCGCAAGCGCCAAAGAGTAGGTGCCTGTGCGTCCGTATCCTACACCGATAACTTTGAGACTACCATCGAGCTTTCCATTATCGATGGATGAGTTGTTACTAGAGGAATCCGCCGATGATGAAGACGACGCCATCCCAGTCAATGAAGTGATGGCCTTGACGCCTTGATCAATCGCCTTTTCGACTATCCATTTCGGATGCCCGATGCCCACGGCGATGCCTGAGTATATGTCACCGAAGAACTCGGACCATGAGCCTCCGGCGTTTTGGTTGAGGTAGATTGTCGACATCTTTGTTTTAGGCTGTTGTTGCTGCTGCTGATCATTCATTTTATGACGCGTTGAGTGGTATTCGGGGAAGAGATGTACGATTGGTTCGATGCTTCAGCCATGGGAACCCGTCAGCGTATGGAAGAGAAGTGTGTTTGACTTCTTGCTTTTGCCTCTTGGCTCTTGCATTATTTTTGGTGTTAGTGCAATTTTTGGAGGCCGCACTTTCTCGTCTTTCCCGCCCTTTTGAGAGAGAAACTTCAGTGGCGGCGGCCCTTTTCCTGGAGCACGCATTCAAAGTAGGCACTTTGGTTTACGGGGGCCAGCTCTTCCATGGGGGGAATTTACCCCCGTTTCGAGAACCCTCTGGAAAGGGGGCCATAGGTACTTTAACAGGTTTTCAGTTAGAGAGCATCCTCCTGCCTGAGTCAGATTTTCACCCCTCTGATTCTGAGGTCTCCCCCCAAGGCTATCCAAAGGCCTAATTCAAAGGAACAGCTTCCTCAAGCTCAACGAACAACGAACACACAAAAATTGCTCGGACCATAAAAATTGTCCTCGCATTGGCCAGCACTACATATGTTGTGTGGTCATTGTATCTAGTGGGGAATTAAAATGGCGAGGTCGATGTCGAGGTACAACAACATCAACATAATACTGCTGGCAGTACTAGTATGGGCAGTAGTAGTATGAATTGCTTTGGTGCAGAATTTTTCTTCGCATCATCCTTCACCTTCACTTTTCCACTCCCAGAGCCAAAGCCACAGCGATTTCTCCTCTCAAAACTTAGCTTGGTGTCCAAATGCAGCCTGCAGCAACAGCGCCTTATGCCAGCCATGCAGGCAGAGATTTTTATTCATTCTTTCCAGCCACTGGTCGGGCGGCGTCGACGACACTCCTAGACATGATCAATCGTTTGCCAAATGTACGCGTAGGCGGCGAAAACAACAATGAATTATACATTGCATCAAAGCTAGAAACAAACTTGGAGATGCAGGGTTTTGCTGGTCTACGTTCAAAAGTGCCTGCACGGCCTCACTTTGAAGCTTGGTTTCGCCATGAGATTCCAGAGCAGGCCATGGCATGCACCATTCAAAAGGTACTACAAACAATCAATCCTCCTCCAGAAGAAATACAGCAACAAATAATCAACAGTGACAGCAGTGAAAGGAGTGTAATTGCTTTGGATCGTTATGAGACATCTCAGATCTTAGGTGCAAAGATGATACGAGTACAAAGTGGCAAATGGACAGCATTGCAAGCTTCTAAATTCTTCAACTACAACTTTCCCTGCGCTAAGTACATCATCAATACTCGCTTAAACACTGACAATCAAGTAGTTTCTCAGAAGAACACTTTCAAAAGAAAAGTTCCATTGGAGCTTGAGAAACTTCAGGATGGTATCAAGAGACAAAATGACTTTCTGACTCAATTTGCACAATACATGAGTGAGGATAAGGCGCGATTGATCTACATGGAAGAGTGGACAAACAATGTGACACAGTTGAATGAGGTAGTGGAATGGTTAGGCTTTCGGAATTGTCAATATGACAAAGTGCTACACAATAATAAGGATGGATACCATCATGACGATTCTTCAATTGATTTTGGAGGTGGATGTCTTGCACCATAATAGCAGAGTTTACAAAGGATGATGTAGGATGAAACTCTTTCTTAATCTTAGCTTTGGGTAGTAGCTATACACGCTGTACTGATGTGACAGGGAATGACTCTCTGACGCAGTACCTGTCCCATTGAGACACAGGTACAATGCGCTGCGACAGTCATCCCTTTCCACATGTTCATTTGGCACGACCGTTGAGACAGGAGTCTCGCCGTCTGTTCGTCAGGATGATGACGCACTGCTTGTTTGTTCTGTTTTGCTTGCAGTAGTGATCCTCATGCCATAATAATCCCATGATATTAGCCATAGTAGTCTCTCTACTGCGTGTTTGATATCACAGAGTCATGCTTGTGACATTATTTTAAAATATTGTATAGCGTCTACGTTATCTTAGCAGTGTAAAAAGATTGAAGCGATTTCAGGGATGGGGTCATCGTCGGGAGGATTAACTTACCAATCGGTGTTCTACTGGTCCATCATCCAGTATGGTGAGGATAAGAGGACTACGAAGCAGACCCAGCACGGTGTCATCCGAGACAAGGAACTGGTAGTTATTCCGATTGGACCGCCTGAAGGAAAGCAAGAGCCTAAGGACATCGAATTCGAATGTGACATTGGCAACTATAAACAAACGATGCGTTCTTTAGTGAGCCGCACGGAGCTCGGTTTCATCCTCACTCAAAAGAATTTCGACGAGCTGTTGAAGATGAGTAAGGTGGAGTCGTTGATTGAAAATGATCAAAGTGCCCTTCGCGAACTGCAGGCGAAGAAGGCTGATTTGGAGGTATTGGAACTTAACCAGGGGAGTCTCGCTGCGGCTGATGCTTCCACCTTAAAGACGACTACGCGGTCTATCAACAAGGCCGTGGAGAATATCGAGAGATATACTGAGGAAATCTTCAGTGCCTACAGGCAAATGGTTAATGTTCGTGCCCTGAAGTTTGACAACTTCGTATCGAGGAACTGTCTCACTCCCGTCCCACACGAGGTGGAGGAAGTGCAGGTGTATAAGGAGGCCTTCCATGTCGAATCTGATGGTTCGAAAGGTTCCCGTTACTCTGAAAAGGATGGTGAAGAAAATGAGAATCGAACTAACGGTATAGGCTGGGTGTTCGAAAACAAGTGGCAATGGGTGAAAAAGAATGTTACCCGTGAGATTGGCAAGACCCTCGAGTCCTTCCGGAGCTGCAGGCGTTCTCACATCAAGGAGGAACTCCCTGAGTTCGGTTATGCGGAGGCTCAGTGGCGCTACATGATGGAAAATATTAATTGCCCCTTGGATGTTGACGTCTCGGACTTCAACGATATGATTGATCAGGTTGGAAGTGTCATGTACTTGCTCCCAAGCATTTTGGATGACCCCAATCCTGAGATCTATGGCAAACTGGCTCATATCAGTCGTAAGGATCGATCATTCTTTCCTATTGAAGTTTGCCAGATGTTGTTCTATGCTATGCCTGTTCGTGTCCAAGAGTTATGGAAGATTGACAATCCTAAACTTCGTTTCCCAGTCGACCGTGCGTTAGCTGTCAAGGAGCTGCAGAGGCATCTCGAGACTTACCGCAAGGAAAAGAAACTGGCGAAGCAGGGTGCGAATAAAGGTGGTCCTAATTCTCAGGGTGGTCGCCAGGATCAAGGAGGAGGGTCCCGCTCCAATGGAGGCTCTCGTCAGTCTGGTGGTGGCTCGTCTAGAAAGAAGAAGATGTGTGACCGTTGCGATCAGAAGGGGGAATCCGATCGTATCAAGTTTTCCCACTGGAGTGACAAATGCGATAAGTATCATCCGAATCTTCAAGCGAAGGTTCCCAAGCATGAGCAGAGGCAATTGCATGCGATGAATCAGGAGACCGAAACTCCTTTGTCGACTTCGAAGAAGAAGCGCAAGAAGAAGAAGAAGAAGCAGAAGACCAAGAAGTCGAAGAAGCAGCGTCTCGAAGCGTTGTTGGCGGAATCTGATGATGATGATTCGTCTTCGTCTGCTGGCTCTGACAGTTCCTGAAGTGTGGGGCCCGACTCCATTGCAGAAGATTATGTGTTACTTGATCCCGACGAGCGTAAACCTAAACGCCGAAAAATTACCAAATTTATTGGAGTACACAACTGCAAGCCGGTAAAAGGAGTTGATTTTAGTGGTAGGAAGGAACTGTGCAACAACTTGAGGAGCCGAGTTGTTAAGAACTGTGATGAGAACCGTCAGAAAAGAAAACTTAAGACTGTGTCGATTGCACTTCCCATGTTTGAAACAAAAAGCACGGGGGAGAAGCACGTTCTGCGGATGCTGTTTGATTCAGGGTCTGAGGGCGACATTATGTTCATGTCCAAGAAGATGCAGAGGGATCTACCTTGGGATATGATGAGTTTAGCATTTCCAGTGACATGGGGTACTAGCAATGGTACCTTCAAGACATCTCTACGTGCCAAGATGCAGGTGCTCTTGCCGGAATTCTCTCAATCCAAGTTGTTTGAGTTAGAACCGGATGTCAAGATAGTCAAAGAGGATGAAGTCAAGTACGACCTAATTGTGGGTGTGCAGACGATGGCTGCCTGGGGTGTTGTTCTTGATTTTAAGAAGCAGGAACTGACGATTGATGAGCAGACTATTTCATTACGTCAACCGGAGAGTTTGGGCAAGAAAAGACTCTTGCTGAATACCTACCGTGAAGCGACCGAACCAGCCGCTACTAAGGAAGAGACTGAGAGAGTTACGAGGATTCTCGACGCCAAGTATGAGGCCGCTGACTTACCCAAGATCGTAGCAGAAAATTGTGCGCATCTGGATGAATCTCAACAAGCTAAGCTATTGGAACTACTTCAGCGACACGAGGAAATGTTCCAAGGTAAGTTGGGAAAGTGGGTAGGCGAAGAAGTGAGTTTTGAGTTGAAAGAAGGTGAGCGCCCGTGGCAGGGTAAGCCTTATCCTATACCCAAGATTCATGAGGATGTTATTAAGAAGGAAGTCGATCGTCTCGTGGAGATTGATGTCCTTGAGAAAATTACGAGCGCACAAAGTGGGGGATGGGGATCGCCCTCTTTTATTATCGCGAAATCGAACGGGCAAGTTAGGTTCTTGTCTGATTTGCGTGAGGTGAACAAGCGTATTGTCAGGAAGCCATTTCCACTTCCAAAGATCAGTGACACCTTACAGCGCATGGAGAAGTTTCAATGGGCTTCGGCAATAGATCTGAATATGGGCTACTACCACCTCACGTTGGATATGAAGACTAGAGAGATCTGTTCTCTTATCTTTCCGTGGGGGCGGTACCGTTACAAGAGGTTGCCGATGGGCGCCGCTACGGCCCCAGATGTGTTTCAGGAGAAGATGAATAACTTGTTCAATGACCTGGAGTACATTCGAGTCTACATTGATGATCTGCTAGTGATTTCGGCAGATTCGTTTGATGATCATTTGGAGAAGCTTAGCGAGGTTCTTCAACGTTTGCATGAAAAAGAAATTCCAGGTGAATGCCGCAAAGTCTAACTTCTGTGCCCTAGAAGTGGATTACCTGGGTTACACCCTCACTCGGGATGGAATAGTTCCGCAGAAGAAGAAGGTGGCTGCAATTTTGGCGCTTAAACCGCCGACGAATGTGAAGCAACTACGTCGGGTCCTTGGTATTGTACAATACTACAGGGACATCTGGGAGAAGCGCACGGATCTACTCGCTCCATTAACAGATTTGGTGGCGGAGTGTGGCGAAATCGAACGGGCAAGTTAGGTTCTTGTCTGATTTGCGTGAGGTGAACAAGCGTATTGTCAGGAAGCCATTTCCACTTCCAAAGATCAGTGACACCTTACAGCGCATGGAGAAGTTTCAATGGGCTTCGGCAATAGATCTGAATATGGGCTACTACCACCTCACGTTGGATATGAAGACTAGAGAGATCTGTTCTCTTATCTTTCCGTGGGGGCGGTACCGTTACAAGAGGTTGCCGATGGGCGCCGCTACGGCCCCAGATGTGTTTCAGGAGAAGATGAATAACTTGTTCAATGACCTGGAGTACATTCGAGTCTACATTGATGATCTGCTAGTGATTTCGGCAGATTCGTTTGATGATCATTTGGAGAAGCTTAGCGAGGTTCTTCAACGTTTGCATGAAAAAGGATTCCAGGTGAATGCCGCAAAGTCTAACTTCTGTGCCCTAGAAGTGGATTACCTGGGTTACACCCTCACTCGGGATGGAATAGTTCCGCAGAAGAAGAAGGTGGCTGCAATTTTGGCGCTTAAACCGCCGACGAATGTGAAGCAACTACGTCGGGTCCTTGGTATTGTACAATACTACAGGGACATCTGGGAGAAGCGCACGGATCTACTCGCTCCATTAACAGATTTGGTGGCGGAGTGTGGCACTACCAAGGCTAAGAGGAAGCCTCTGAAACCTTGGAGGTGGGATGCTGAACATCAAGAGGCATTCGAAAAGATCAAGAATATCATTGCTAGAGACGTCGTGCTAGCATATCCGGACTTCTCGAAGGAGTTCCTGATTTATACCGATGCGTCAACAAGGCAGCTTGGAGGCGTAATTACTCAGGATAACAGGCCGATCGCCTTCTTCTCTCGCAAACTGACCAAGGCACAAGAGAAGTATACTGTGACTGAGCTTGAACTCTTATCAATAGTGGAGCTTTTGAAGGAGTTTAAGGGGATGCTGCTTGGATACAAGGTGAAGGTCATGACTGACCATGTCAACCTGACCAGCAACAACCTTGGACTGGACTCTGACAGGGTATTACGTTGGAGGCTTCTACTCAATGAATACGACGTGGAGATTGATTATATCAAGGGTGTCGATAATACGGTCGCCGACGCCATCAGTAGGCTTGATTATGAGCCGAAGAAGAACCCCCACCCCGAAGACTACGATGCTTTTGATGCTAAGGAACTCAATTGGCACATGAAACATAACATCGGTGTCTTCATCCTCACGGAGCTGCTTGAGGAGCAGCAGGGAGATGGTGATGAGGAGGTTGCTGAGGAGAGCAAAGAGTGTTTTTCTCACGATTTTTTCGTTCAAAGCGAGGTTTCGAACGAAGAGGAGATTTTTCCCGTGACTATTCGTGAAGTCGTGGATGAGCAGCTTAGAGACAAGGAGATGAAAAAGTGGTTTAAGACGCCGCCGAAGGGTAAGCACATCCAGCCAGTTTTGCTTAACGGCGAAATGATCTTGTGTTTCGTGCGAGATCCAGAGAGGCCCCGGATGGTTATCCCGAAGAAACTCCAGCGTAAAACTATTGCGTGGTATCATCATTATCTGCAGCACCCTGGGCGCGACAAGATGATGAAGACGTTGTCTGCTGTAATGTATTGGAAGAATATGGATTCTCAAATTAGGAAGTTCGTTCAGACTTGTGAGCGGTGCCAGAAAGGAAAGAAGCGCAAGCGTAAGTACGCTACGCTTCCGCCGAAGCAAGCTGTTATTACTCCGTGGCATACTGTGTGCGTTGATTGCTGTGGTCCGTATGAGATCAAAAGTGAAGACGGCACTCACTTGGAATTTATGTGCTTAACTATGGTCGACCCTGCGACGGGTTGGTTTGAGGTGGTTGAACTCCCCACCGCAGAAGTTTATCGAGAGTTTAGAGATCCTAAGGGGAAAGTTGATGTTGTTGAAGATGAAATCCTTGACAGGACTTCAGCGCAGATATCCCAGCTCTTTAACAAGACTTGGTTGTGTAGGTATCCTCGACCTGTTGAGGTCGTGTGTGATAATGGATCTGAATTCAAGAAGGATTTCAAAGCCCTTCTGAAGTCTTATTCGATCAAGCGTAAGCCCACAACGATCAAGAATCCACAAGCTAATGCAATTGTGGAGAGAATTCATGGTGTCTTGGGAGACATGATGAGAACTAGTGGTATCAACAATCTAGAGACTGTTGATGCAAGCCTGATTGATGAATTTCTCACAAACGCGGCGTGGGCAATCAGGAGTACGCATCACTCGGTGCTGCAGGCGACACCTGGCCAAGCGATTTTCGGGAGAGATATGTTATTCGACATTCCGTATCTTTGCGATTGGTCAGAAATAGGCAGTCGTCGACAGCAACTGGTGGACCGTTCCAATGCTCGAGAGAATAAGAAGCGTGTTCCCTACGACTACACAGTCGGTCAGAAAGCGATGATCATCAAGGCTACTGACGGGAGCCATCTTCCCAAACCGGAAGATGTACACGAGGGTCCTTATGAGGTTACTCAAGTGTTCACAAATGGAACAGTGCGACTGCAACGAGGTGCAGTAAATGAACGCTTGAACGTTCGAAGACTGACGCCCTACTTCGAAAACGACGGAGATGGGAATTCTGTACAAGAAGATGTTGAGTAATATGCCTTTGTATGGAATGCAGTTCTTTAGGACTAGTGGTCCTTTATGAAGTGGTCAATATGCTATTGAGCAAGTCTGAATCTGAAAGAAAAGTCTTATGCTATGCCGATGAAATAGAATCCTTTGGATGAGTCCATTTGGAAGTTGCGTTCATTTCAAGAAGAGGTTTTTTTGCCGGACGTTGATGGTTTTCCTTTTCTTGAGTCCTCGTTTTGTAGCACAGTTCGGGGGAGAATGTGACAGGGAATGACTCTCTGACGCAGTACCTGTCCCATTGAGACACAGGTACAATGCGCTGCGACAGTCATCCCTTTCCACATGTTCATTTGGCACGACCGTTGAGACAGGAGTCTCGCCGTCTGTTCGTCAGGATGATGACGCACTGCTTGTTTGTTCTGTTTTGCTTGCAGTAGTGATCCTCATGCCATAATAATCCCATGATATTAGCCATAGTAGTCTCTCTACTGCGTGTTTGATATCACAGAGTCATTGCTTGTGACAACTGACCTCTGACATAGACAGTGCCCAACTCAAACCTTCACTTCACCGACAAACGTTTCAGCTACGTAGTCTGTAGCAGTAACATAGCCGTAATATAAACTTCCTTGTAGACTTACTGCCTTTGTTCACACTGGGGTACTGCCATACTGTGAAAGAAAACCCACTAAAATGAACTCATAAACTGAAACCCACCACTTACTATACTTACCTCTAATGTTAAATTGCATGCGCGGTTCCAATCATCTCTACAGTATATCGATTGGGGATTGGGGAGAGAGACCCATTTCCTTGTTCCTATAACCATACAGTTCTTTCATCTCACTTGGATGGGACTGGGAAGGAAGATAAGATATCAAGTTGACGGACTGACAGACGATCCCAAGTACCCTGACACAGCCATCTGTCTGATCCCCACCTGGGTCCCTGGAACAAAGACTCAATCAGGCAGTTTGGAGTCTGCCTCGCGGCATCCTCTGCATTAGAAACTCTCTTTCGTTCAGAGCGAGGAGTTCCTCTGATTCGATGATATGATCTGTCAAAACTTACTAGTATGTATGGTAGGTGTTTAGTATGTTGTACACCTACTTACGTACCTCTAGAGAGGATCTGAGCCATCCAGCCGCCTCCCGACTCCGCCGACCACCCAACCAACCATCCATTTTTGCCTACCATAAATCAACTACCGACATCATGGGAAAACAAAAGCGCAATAAGTCCAAGCGGGGCAGCAAACAAAACAGCAACAGGACTGCACTCAGTGCCAGCTCTGCTACCAGTTCGGCCAATGAAGAGAAGGGGGCATCAACAATCGTCAGTAAAATACGTCATGGTGATCCACGCGTTCGACATGCAGCCCTTGTGGCTTTAAGCAGTACTCTCTTTCATAGCTCGTCTTTATCTGCTGCAGCACTAC
Organism: Skeletonema costatum; assembly: GCA_018806925.1. Taxonomy (NCBI): domain Eukaryota; phylum Bacillariophyta; class Thalassiosirophyceae; order Thalassiosirales; family Thalassiosiraceae; genus Skeletonema; species Skeletonema costatum. Next base: position 45,007 of record JAHBBA010000884.1, on the reverse strand, counting down.
AGAAAGAACGGCAACAAAAACTGAATCATGTCAGAGTGAGCGCTAAGACAAACAAGCCAGTCGTTGATGCGAGTGACGAAACGTTGTTACGAGCACTATCAGAAAGGATACTTGATGTGGATATTCCCTGTGCCACTGCCGCGACGGGATGCTTGTCCAATTATGTCAGCTTTTATTGCATCGGTGATGCAGAGGAGTCATCTCCGGAGGTAGAAGTTGCATCCGAAGTTATGGTGCCAATCTTGTTCCAGCGGATTCAACGTAGTTTGGACAAGATAACGTCTCTTGGTTCTCAAATCGAAAGCAGTATTGCAAGTAAAGTTGGTGAGACCGCTAATGCTGCATTAGCAGCAGGTGCCGCTGGATCAAGTGCTATTGATAAGATGTTTGCGTTCAACACCGAGCAATGGATTCTTGTATCTCTGTCTCTCAACACGCTTGCTGGTTTGATAGAAAACTTTCCTTCTGCTATTGAAAGAGTTAGTGCCGCGTCGCTTTCAACTCTTTGTGCAGTGCTACCTCTGGTGGAGAAATCATTTCAGCTGACAAAGAATGGTATGGAAGAAAGCAACAGTGATTGTATTTTAGACGCCTCGTCCAACGCATCACGCGCTATCCACTCGTTGTTGGATGACAACATCGCCATTATTACGTCTCTACAACCAATTCCACTTACCCACATTGTGACTGAGTTGACAAATACGATCACCAACGCGAAAATGCCGCACATGACAAGATTGCATGCATCTGGCGCATTAGTGTCACTTCGTAAAGTTTTGGTGTTGGACGAAGAGCTCAAATCTGCACGTGGTAGAGAATACGATGCAGTCGTTGCCGCAGTACAAACTTGCACAGATGGTACCGTGATCGACTTGCTTAGTAATCTATTTGAAAGTGGAGATAAGAATCATGACCCCAAACAGCTTGTGCTTCGAATGATTGAACTATCAAATAAGTGCCAGAGTATGAAACAAGATGAAATGATGGAATCTCAAATTATGAGTGAAGTTAATGCGAGAAAAGAACCAGCTAGGATGATTGCTCGCCGGCAAAAGGAATTGAAAGAAAGCAAGAAAACCAAAGCAGAAAACGAGGATATGAAGGAAGCGATGATGGTTGAGGACAAGGATGGGGTGAAGAAGGCCGAGGAAACTGAATCTCAATTGGATGATGTGAAGGATGAGCTGGATGGTGTGGTGAAGTCTTGGAGAGAGCTAATTGGATCATACAAACTAGCGCTGGAATTGGTGGCAAATCTCTGCTCTGGAAGAGAGGATCAAGACGATGATATCGAAGATGTGATGTACCCGGATGATGACGAGCATATGTGGGATTCAGACGACGAAGCAAAACTTGTGTCTGCAGCAAATGCTGCCGGTGCCTGCTCCATGGAAATGACTTGTTCCCCTTCGGAGCGAGTCACATTTTCATCAATGTCATCAAAGCACTTACTGGCAAGAATTATTTCCTTCTTTAGGAGCTGGGTAGAATTTGTGTCGATGCTAAAAGACGATGTTCCTGCGTTGGTCGCCGAAGATGTTGACGAGTTGCTATCAACTTGCGCACTATGCTTGGGGAATATGGTTGCATGTGATCTCTCCTCCCTGAATGAGCCTTCTTTAAAGAAAGTGATCATGGTTGGAGGACAAGAAAAACCTGTTACAGACGGTCTTGACATGTTTTGGTGGGAACTCATCGCTGCAATGTCCTCTGACGTATCTGACGGGCCCAAAGCACATGTTACATCCGTTATGCTTGCATTACTAAGACATCAGCCAAAAGCGCGGACCATTGTGAACTCGGCTGTTTTGGATCTTTTGCTGGCTCTCGTTACTCAACAATACAATGCGGAAGGAGGTGCGAATAATGTGCAGATGAAGTGTAATGCTATTTCTATGATTGGATTGCTCTGTTCAGAACCTCACCCCTCCGAAGTTAATGCAAGAGTATGCTCTGCATTGCTTGAGAGGTTGAGGTCTCCTTTATCAAGTACAAGTGATGACAATGATGCTGACAGTGAAAAAGCAAGACAATCTTTGGTTATCATGCATGAAATTCTAGACGTTTTAATGGATATGTATGGCGGTGATGACAGCCACGACGATGTATTTGGCCAACAAGATGTACTTGGGCATTTTCAAAGATGTTTACCTGGCTTTAAGAGACGGGTCAAAAAGACAGTTGCAAACAGTACCAGAGAAGAATTGGATACGTGGAACGAGACAGCCTTGAATTGTTCGAGATTTATCAAGTACAAAAAAGGTTAAGATTACTCCAATTATTCCTACTCTTTAGAATCTTGGCACTTTCGAACATTGTCCCTATGATTTTCGTCGCAGAATGTAAGTTCGAGTCGGTTATTTGCAGACCATTGTCTGCTCATTGCATTCACCACTAACTGCGACGTCACGTAGTTTGGAATGGCTTCTCCATCTAATGCTTCTAGTTTGCAACCAACTAGGGGTAGTGCAGTTTGTTTCATTTTTCTCTGGAATTGCCCCTCTACGCCACTTATGGTTTTCACGACAACATCCGTCCCATTGTATCCGGTAGTAAATGTTAGGCCTAGCTGCGAGTAATCGGGCGCTGCAATAGAAAAGGTCTGCGCAGACTCTATATCCAAAGAGAGGGGGGAAGATGTCAAATAAGATTTGACAGTGGATGCCTGCTTCGTCTGTGCTCTTGCAAATGTCAGTGCTAGAGGAGAATGCTGTTTCATCATTTCAATCACCTCGAACAGCTTCGGTGAAGGGCCGCTCCCTTGAAGTAGTCTGCAGCCTGCTCCCACTGGGATTCCGTTGATGAAGACTAAATTATCACCAATGAAGACATCGTTGTTCTCGGCAACACCCTCTGCAAGTGAGAAACCTCCCAGAATGATCTTGTTATCACTAGATGTCGATGATGATTTCATGTCTGAAAACAATAGCTCTGAAGGCCCGCCAACATTTGAACCACAGTTCTCTTCCCTTTCAATCACAATTGTGTGTATGTATGGCTTCACAAAGCTAAGAGAGAGAGGTCGATTATTCCCTACCTTCTCCAAAACTGAAAGACCTTTCCGTTTTCCTTCCCCCTTTTCTCCTAGCACAGAGATACCATTAACACGGCAGAGTAAGTCATTTTCTGAAATGCATGACATTTCATTTTCATTATGGAGTCGCCGACCATCGCTGTCACGAACGAATCCGCTGACAGCTAACGCAAAGTTATCTGGGGAAGACCCGAATTTGATACCAATTTCACCTTGATTGACAATTTGAACTGTAGTGAACAGGGATGTTTCGGTGGCACTTGGCAATTGCTCCTTGCTGTGAGACATATCACTGTGGGGTCGTTCAACAAGTTGGTTCAGTCGTTTTGCATCATCTTCAGATGCAAGTTTGAATAGAATTGATTTTGGCCTTGCAGGGTCCTTTAAAGCTGCAAATAAATCGACTTGGTTGTCTGGGCCGTAACGCTTGCCATTCACACTGACAATCATTGCACCTTTGAAGAGATTCGGATCGAGCTTCTTGTCCTGGGCTACTTTTCTGGCTTGTGTGCCACGTGGTAAATCAATTACCTTCAGATACCCACTCTCATCATTGGTTAGAATATTCAGGCCCAATGGTAATCGTTCACGCCAAACTAGCTCTACCTCGTCTTCCACGATGGAGTCTGATTTCGTCACATGATGTCTTGCAAGCCTAGGCAGGCTTTCTAGTTCAATATCGGCTGTTCGTAATATGAAATCCCAGTATGGCGACAGAGATTGGTTTAACGTGTCAACCAACCAAGCAGAGTTGTTCTTGATAACCGTGATGATCACACTGACTACGTAGTCGCGCAAAGGGTTCTTCAGTAGTGATGCTAGTTTGTTTGCCGCCCACGCCAGACGGCTTCCTCCTTGAATAAGAAGGTCAATGCCACCAATAGAGCAAAACCTATCATTTAAACACAAGACTGGCTCCCACACAGTTCTTTTCTCGCCAGTCACGGGATCATCACTTTCACTTGCAATGCGTCGGCGGAGCTCAAACTTCATTCTGATTGCACCATCCCACAGCTTTGTGTTGGCTTTTCCGCTTCCTTTCAGATAGGGCATATACGTTTGCTCGAAGCTCCAAACCGCGTCATCGAGGGTAGCAGAAATGTTTTTGATGTCGATAATGAGAAGTTCTGATGCTTTGACAGCTTTGGATTGAGACGAAGCAGCATTTCCATCCGCATCCTTCGTTGTTGCGGCGCGAATACCAGCGATTTCAATATGGATATCCTCCTTTTGTACCTTGAAACCTGCCATTGACAAGTTAGATAAATGATACACAAGTCCTTCCCTGACTCCGTCAAAAGGAGGGACCGGCATCGATGGAAGAATTTTGAGCAGAAAGTCTAGTGCTGTGTCTCCAGCAGAAGAGATCATTTCACGTCTAGCTCTTTCATCGGTCATGGCAGATTGAGTATCATCCAAAAGTTTACTTACATCCAAGCCTTCAACCCCCTTCATTACTGTTTCTTTCGTAATACCAGCCTTTGTGACTACATCAAGGATGCCTGCAGTGGCATCAGTACCATCAGCCTTTGCCCCAAGCCTTCCCGATGCTGCTTCGAAATCGTCCAACAAGGATTCCGCCTTCACAATTAGTTCGCCACTCTTCGACACCACTTCGTCGTCATCCAGAAAACTTGCAGCCATGTCCAATACATCAGACATTGATAACTCGCCGCTCGTTATTTGTCTAACCTTCGCTAAGGCATCATCCGCCTTACTGTTCCAGTGTTTTGACTCTTTCATCTTGTTTTCTACGGCATCGAGTTGCAATTCAATGTCTTTTGCAGCTTTCATTGCAACCGGCTTAAACAGTGACATTGTCCCTCCTTCTCCACTTGCTAGCTTGGCAATTTCTTCTGCAGATAGCTCTTGACCCAGCTGAGATTCGAGATCAAGAAATACCTGTTCTAGACGTAGAAGAACTGCATCGCGGTAAATAGTCTCTTCTGAAAGCAGTGCGATGAGGGTTTCTTTTGTGCCTTTCATAGCCGATGTAGCTGACGATTGCAGCCTATTGATGACAGTTTGGATGGTATCTTCATCAACGCCTCCAGCCAATGACTTTGTTTTGATCTCCACTCCATCCCTTCCCAGTAATGATGTCGCCTTGGCACTATAATCTTCACCGGTTCGTGATATTGCTGCCAATGAACCAGCGATAATTGCATCTAAGCCTCCGCTACTCTCACTACGTAACTCAATTGCCTTGAAAAGTCGTGATCTAACGGCATCCCCCATTTCCATAGATTTAAGTTTTGCCATGGCTACATCTCCCTCAGTAAATGCGCGTGTCAAATCACCACCAACACCACCACTGCCGAGACCTTGAATTTGACCCGGCGCAAGGTTTAGTAAACTGCGCTGCTCGTGCCCTTAGTCGTTGAGTACCTTCCATGAACATACCGACAGTCTTTGTTTGGAATAATCTCCCAGTCATTTCTTGCCATATCTTTGTCTTTTCTGATATTGACGAATATATAGAGAGCAATTGTGGATCTGATGTTGCCACGGTTGACAGATGGTCGAACATTTTCGCAAATTTTTCTGTAGCTTGCCGATGAACTTGTTGACGAGAAGGAGATGATGGGATGGAATCAATAATCTTTGAGCAATCAAATGTAATACCTGCATTGTGCCCACTTGCTTGAACGGAGATTCCATCCTCAGAAACATTGATTGTCAACATTTGCTCAATGGATGCCAAAGCTTCCTTTTGTAATTTGCTCATCTTCTCTCGAATAGTTTGTCCTGATGATGCTGATAATCCCTCCCCTTCTTCATCTAACTCAATACCCATCGTTTCCAGTGCCTTTTTTGTTCTTTCAGGGACGTCCACCTCCACCAAGTCCTTTAACCGCTCACGCCCCAAGTGTAACAACTTTGTCAAATCTTCATCACGCAGCATATCGTAAACTTGTCGAACTTCATCCGCCGCTGGTAAAGATATTCCTTCCGTGGCAGCCTTGGCCATTGCAATCCCCTCCGGCGTTGATGCCGCAACAGAGCTAATTTTGTCATTGATTACATCCATGGAAGATTTTGAAGCACCAGAAATAACAGTAGCCACAACATTATTGCCCTCCCCAACTTTATTATCATCAACTGTGATTGCGCATGATGAGAGGAGTTTATCTACAATAACGTCATCGTCATTATCAAGATGTTCCTTCGTTTTCTGTTTCACTGCATCCAATGATGTCCACGCGTTTTCTCCCCTACGCATCAAATTTTCCAGCATGGGATAGAATTTGGCACTCGTAGACGAGGGATCAATTTGATCTGCGCTTAGTTCAACGATAGTTTTTGATTCCTCGTTAGTTTGTTGCTGTTGCTCTTCGCGGGTACCACTAGTTTCAGTCTCAGTTTCCTCCTCACTTCCATTCTCTTCTATCTTTGACAGAGACTTCTTCTCCGTGGGCTTTGAGGGAGTGCTCATGATAGACAAAGATTTTGCCAGTGAGTGACCATCATCTGTCCCTTCTCCTTCGGCATTGATTGGAATAATTGATGCCAAATACACGTCTTTTTCGGGAACATACTCTTCAATCAAATATTTCCTTCCATACTCCTGAGAAGTGCTGTCATCTACTATGGTTTCTTTAGTGTGATCGCCACGCACAATCATTCCCGTTGCAGCTACCAACTTTCTAGTGACACACTCCGTTCTCACTGTAATTAATTGTCCTGAAGCAACAGATTTGCCAGGCTGGCGGTTAAGCCGCAATGTGGCCCATGAGCCGCCGTCGTGGCGGCAGGTGACAACGCCAGTGCCAAACTCTGTCAGGACAGCATCCCCCAGTTCAATATTCATGGCTCTCTTGGTATATTTCAACTGCACAGCTATGGTAGCATCGGGATGTACAATGCATCAGATAGCATGGATGTGCCCGCCGTCTCAATCTTCAATCTCTTCAAAAGAGGAGGAGATTGATCGTAGGAATATGTAGTACGATTGTGACGCGGCAGCGGCAAGCTTCGGGCTTCGTGGCTGTGGTTAGGTTGGATGGATGGAGAACGAGAGAGTCATGTGTTATGGGGGGAATGTGAATGCCTAAAAACACTTGATGATTGCAAAGACTGCAGTGCAAAAATATGGTTCAATATCAATACTTAGAAAGTCTGCTCGCATGACCTGTTTCAACGATAGCATGCTGTAGCCTCTAGCTCTAGCACCATATCGTATCTCACGCTGTGAATACGGCAATCAACTCCTTCTAGTAACGCATTATAGTTGGCCATGATAGTATAGAAGAACGTCCCTACAACGTCGTAGGTGACCTGATGAGTAACAATTTGAGACGGCCGTATGCGCTACTCAGTAGCACCATGTCGTATCTCACGCTGTGAATACGGCAATCAACTGCTTCTTGTAACCCATCATAGCTGGCCATGATAGTATAGAAGCATCGTTGTCACGGCTCAAGCAATGGTTGGTCGTATCAACGTCCCTACAACGTCGTAGGTGACCTGATGAGGCATCTGAGACGAAGGCCAGCTCTACTCAGTAGCACCATGTCGTATCTCACGCTGTGAATACGACAATCAACTGCTTCAAGTGGCCCATTATAGTTGGCCATGATAGTATAGAAGCATCGTTATCACGGCTCAAGCATTGTTTGGTCGTATCAACGTCCCTACAACGTCGTAGGTGACCTGATGAGGCATCTGAGACGAAGGCCAGCTCTACTCAGTAGCACCATGTCGTATCTCACGCTGTGATTACGGCAATCAACTGCTTCAAGGTAACCCATGATGGCTGGCCATGATAGTATAGAAGTATCGTTGTCACGGCTCAAGCAATGGTTTGGTCGTATCGGCGTCGCTACAACGTCGTAGGTGACCTGATGAGGCATCTGAGACGAAGGCCAGCTCTACTCAGTAGCACCATATCGTATCTCACGCTGTGAATACGGCAATCAACTGCTTCAAGTGGCCCAGTATAGTTGGCCATGATAGTATAGAAGCATCTTTGACACGGCTCAAGCATTGTTTGGTCGTATCGGCATCGCTACAACGTCGTAGGTGACCTGATGAGGCATCTGAGACGAAGGCCAGCTCTACTCAGTAGCACCATGTCGTATCTCACGCTGTGAATACGGCAATCAACTGCTTCAAGGTAACCCAGGATGGCTGGCCATGATAGTATAGAAGCATCTTTGACACGGCACAAGCATTTTTGGGGGCCAACCAGACGGTCTTTCAAATTTCTGTTTATTATTAACAACCCCTCGACTTCGTACTGCTTGATTAGCTCCGCATGCATATGCATGCCGTAGAAAGAATTTTATTTCTCAATGCTGAACTTTCTTTTTGTGGAAGTACTATTTTCTTGTCAAGTGTTTGCATCGTCTCACAATTAATTATGACTTCATTGCAGATGAGGCACACTGGAAGACACCACTTTCCCTCCACCTGCATGGATTTCTGATCGCATTTGCTGGCATGTGTCAACGATTCTCTGATCTCAATTGGAAGCTTGATGCCTGCTTGGTTAGTTGCAGATCTGGCGCTGTGATGATTACAGAACTGCTCATTGCGGACCTTTTGGGCACTTGCTGATTCTGTTGGATGTACTCAAGTTTCCTCTGAGCAGGAGAGTATGTAGCTTTTTGTTGAAGTTTCCGTTGTACTGGGGAGTATGTAGTTTGTGTTGAGCTGGGGAATACTTAGCTTTGATAGAATCCCTGTTTCGTTGGTAGTTTTGTTTGTTGATTTCTTTTCTTGACTTCATTCGTAGGGAGTATGTACAAAGATGGCTCTCTAGAGCTTTGACTTTGAGTTCGTGCGACGCGAGTTGTTTTTGATCAAGACTTTGTAGGTGAGTCATAGGGAGTATGTTTATGAAGATTGCTCTCTGAAAAGCTTTGAGTTCTGTCGAGAGATGTCTGCGACCCAAGACCTCGCACAAGCTAATCTTGAATCTTGCACAAGCTGATACTTCCGCGCACAAAACCCTGGAATTGGTACTAGAGCTGCTCTCACCCCTCGCTCATCGCTCACTCACAAAATAATGAGCAAATAACCGTCAGTACCCCCACTACTAGAAACATACAACCGTGCAATCCTTGCATGGATACAGGCTGCATGTTTAGGCAACACTATGCTGTAACAGTCGATATGTTACAGCTCACTCACCACGTGTTAGATGGTAACACAGCTACTAAAAACTACACTATATACGAAGGATATTCCCGCAGGCGCGGACACTCTTACGCACTACTGCGATAGAGGCCGTCTATTCATTACTTTAGGCACCTCTCCAGTGCTACTGCTCATCAAAGAGCGTTGCTTCACCATGATCTCTCATGCTTTTCACAAAGAGCTTCACAAAGAGTGACGATTTGATGCACATCAAATCGTACGCGCCAGATTGTCGCAGATCACTGGATGTCTGGCAGACACCCGGCATCTGACTCATCTGACCATTTCACGACCAGAGACACACTTGCGAGGGATAGCGGTGAGGGATACAGTGGGGAGGAACGATGGGTGTTGAATAGGTTAGGTGGTATGGCGATAGTTAGGGTAAGGAGTAAGAGGAAGGAGCACGGAAGGACCGACGGCTCCTCGGTCCTATACACACTTCAAGATACATATTGTGTGAGGTCAACCCGATGTTGGTTCGTGGAGACAATGCGTGTATCGGCACCGGAGCACTACTGGCGTGCGGTTGAAAAGGATGACACTGCGGCAAATCCATGTTGATGTTGGTTAGAATCGTATATGTTTCAGATGTAATGTCTGTTAGTTTACGTTCACTTTTGTTTCCCCTGTCTCTTCGTTCGTGTTGTGCCCCTTTCCTCTTGTTCTCTTGTACCACACTCCCGAACCCCTCAACCATTGCAGTTAGCCATCTTCGTCAGATAGCGTCAGGTCGATGAGTTCTACCTCTCTTTTAATCGTAATCTGTTGTTTCGCCCCCCTCGGGGTTTGCGTCGGTCAGGTCAATCACTTCCATCTTCACCGACGCCCTGATACCACTGCGATGGCTGCTAGTTCGTGTCGCACGTGCGCGTTGGCTTGCCCTTCTTGCATATGAGCGGTCTGTAGCGGGACTTTGTCTTTATTCGTAGTAGGGATACTGCTGCCGTGATTTGGCTGATGCGGATCATTCACAATTCCCCCCCCTCTGCCATCAACCATTTCAATTCTAGTTCTTTATTCGCCATGACAACCTCTCCACTCCGGATGTTCTGCGATACATCTACGCTGTTGATATGATCTGGTTGTGGCGGCTCATCGTTATCGGATAATGATATATTGTTATGACTTCTACCCTTCCTCATTTTTTGTATCGTTGATGTCTGCGTGAATACTGCTTCTCGTTCCTTTTGCGACTTGCCTGCAGTTTCTTGGCGACAGATTCAAAATCTACGGGCAACGAAGGCGCTTGTTGGAGGTCGTTTGGAGAGTTCATTGATGACTAAAAGAGTAATTGGTGTACACAAGTAGTAAGGATGTCTTCCACCGGATAATAATAGGACCATCAATATTGATATCAGGGTGTTGTCCAAAGATATTAAAACTTGGTGGAGCATGCCAACACATTGTAACCAATGAGTAATACTCAACTCCTTCATGCTTCATTACATTTCTCCTCTACTTATTGATGACCAAAATAGTAAACCAGCCCATGCGCTTTAAAGAGTGAAACAAACAAATAATAATCGACGACTGTTGTGTCATGAACCCCGAATGTGTGTGCTTTCTCCTCTTGTGAATAATCACCACCCACCATCTTCGTATGTTGCTAAAATAGACTAAAATAGACTAAATAGCCTTAAATAGTCTTAATTTACCATTACGGTTAAGGTACTTATCATGCACATGGCTAGCCCTTTCTCCCTAATCAGAGTGGGAATCAGTAGTATGAGAATAACCATAATGGTATCTGATTTTAGGGTTGCGTAAACTTTGGCCTCCATCTCAGTGATAGGGGGTTTTGGTTTTTTCTCTGCGCGCGGAGCCCTCCTTCTCCTCCCACGCGCCATTTTTTTGAAGGGCTGATTTAGCCGAGGGGGCGATGGCTCCATTTAACACTAAGCATTGGTTTGTGTTTGTCGCTCGCGGAGATAGTAACAACCCCTCTAATCCCTCGACTTCGTACTGCTTGATCAGCTCCGCATGCAGTTCCATGTCGTAAAAAGAGTTATATCCCTCAATGCTGAACTTTGATTTTGTGGCCAGCACAGCCTCCTTGTCAACTTTGTGCGTGGTCTCACATCCAATTATGACTCTATCGCAACTGAGGCACACAGGAAGACAAAACGCATCCACTCTCCCTTCCACCTGCATCGATTTCTGATCGCATTTGATGGCATGTTTCAACGATTCTCTGATCTCAATTGGAAGCTTGATGTCTGCTTGGTTAGATGTAGATGTAGATGTAGATGTAGATGTAGATCTAGTACTACGATTACAAAACTGCTCATTGCGGACCTTTTGGGCACTTGCTGATTTCTGTTGGATGTACGTAAGTTTCCTCTGAGCTGGAGAGTATGTAGTTTTGTGTTGGAGCTTCCTTTGTACTGGGGAATACTTAGCTTTGATAGAATCCCTTTTTCGTTGGTAGTTTTGTCTGTTGATTTCTTTTCTTGACTTCATCTCGGTAGGTAAGTCGTAGGGAGTATGTTTATGAAGATTGCTCTCTGAAAAATTATGAGATGATCGATTGAGAGAGCTGTTGAGTTCTGTCGAGAGATATCTGCGACCTTGCAGAAGCTATCTTGTGCAAGCTAGCTTGCGCAAGCTATCCTTGATTGCACAAGAAGAATTCCTACACAAGAGTTTGTAGTTGTAGGTGTAGGTGAGTCGTCTAGGGAGTATGTTTATGAAGATTGCTCTCTTGAAAAATTATGAGATGATCGATTGAGAGAGCTTTGAGTTCTGTCGAGAGATGTCGTGCGACCAGAGACCTTGCGCAAGCTATCCGACCGAGACCTTGCGCAAGCTATTCTTCTTGTAAGCTTTGAGTACAATAGCTTGCGCAAGGATCCTTGCGCAAGCTTTTGTGCGAGGTCCGTGGGCCTGTGCGTGGGCCGTGACATACGTTAAGCTTTGAGTACCCTAAATAGTACCCTTACTTATTATGTACTAGTCCTGAAACACAACAAGATGTAAAAATTCCAGCGCGGCGCACCTCTTCCCCTTCAACTCCACAGAACACTGCAGCCCTCCCACCCTTCCTCCCGAAGCTGGGATAGGGCTTTGCTTTCATTCCTCCTCGCTATGGTACATACAATACCATAGTGTCTATGAAATGCCATTGACTCTCGCTCTCGATTTGATGCTCAGATTTAACATTAAATTAATGTATTATGAAACAAACTATCACTACTGTCTCTAGAGAGGACAAGTCAAGCTATCTTAATAGACTTGTCACCTCATCTGTGTGTGAAGACTCATCCAACAAGTTTGGTCTCGTATTCTCTTCAGACCCAAAGCTTGGATGATACTGCTGCTTTAGACCTGAACTAATCTTGGATCCACCTCTTGGGGGCTCCTTCTCGACACCAGCCATGTACGAAGGACGAGGAGCCTTGGACTGCCTCCTGTTTTGTTTATCACGGTCTTGGAGACGTCCAATGTATTTCTCTTGCCGTTGTACTTTATCCTTCAACGCTACATTTTCCTTCTCTATCTCATTTCTCCGACGCAGGGCATCTTCCATTGAAAGCCTGAAAGACTCCAACTCTGCTTCAACAGACTTGCGTTGGTTACGTTCGTTGCGGATGGCCTCACAATACTGTGTGTCCTTCTCGTGGATCTCCTCTTCCAGACCATGAGAAGAGTCACGAGCTTCAGCTAGTTGCTTCTTATAACTTCTCACGGCTTCTTCCAATTGAACGGCGCGACTTCGCTCCCGTTCCAAGTCATTCTGATACGCCTTTGTTTGCTCGACCATGTCTCGGATCAAATTGGTACGATCTGAGAGGGTGGATCTGGCTGAACCAAGCTGGCCCTTGATATCTTCCACGGTGACACGCAACTCTGACATTTCCTGCTCGTGGACGGAGCGAATGCTTCCCAATTCACTGCGCAAACTAGCCATGGTGCCTTCTTTCTCTCTAATATCATTCTCACATGCATCCTGGACGCGAGCTAACTCGCTCTGCAGCGTCTTGGCCTCCTCCTTACGCTGCTTGCCATACGATCTCAATGCCTCAATCTTTTCCTCCTGTTCAGCTCCTTTCCTCTCATGTTCAATAATGATGCGGGCCAACCGATCGTGTTTCCATGTTGGCACGAGATAACTCCTGCTGCATCTTACTCACAGACTCTTCATTACCCATCTTACCTTCAATAATCTCCTTCTGCAAAGAAGTTATCGTATCCTCCAGATCCGAAATGACATCAGCACCACGAGTCTCAAAGTCAACAAGTTCATCCTCATGCTGCTTTTGCAGTGATTTGATTTCATCTTGGTGATTGACAATTACCGATTCATACTTGTGACGAACTTCCTCCAGTTCTCGCTCCAACGTGCGCACCTGATTCGACGTTGCAGTATCATTCTCTTTTAGTTGTAAGTTCAACTCGCGAAGTTGGGAACGGAACTTGTTGGCGGTTGCCTTTTCGTCGTCCAATTCTTTTTGCAGTGAGATGATCTGTTTGGAATTTTGCGACTGTTGCTTCTCGAATTCAGTATTCATTGATTCAATCTGGCTGTTGTGAGTGATGACCTCCTGCTGCAGCTCCGAATGCGTATTTTCAAGTGAGCTTTGCTCTTGTTGCAATTGTTCATAGGCAGTGTTGACATTGCAGTACTCCTCTTGGGTAGTTTGCAACTGAACCTTTATCGTTTGGAGTTCTTCAGCAAGATCATCGGCCTCTTTCTCAAGTTGCTTCTTGGTGGTCGTCAATTCCTCTTGCGTTGCAGCATGAGATTGCCTCTCTATCTCAAGCTCTTTCATCAATGACTCAGTAGTTTCATCGCTTGCAAGACGATCCTCTTGCAGCAATGAATAATCCGCCTTTGTCTTTTGAAGCTCTTCAACAAGATCATGATTGTCCTTCTCAAGCTGCTCTCGTGTATCATTAAATTGCTCTCGTGTATCCACATGAGAGTGCCTCTCTTCCTCCAACTCAATCGTCAACTTATTCACTGCCTCTACACTCACACGTTGATCCTCTTGCAACAATGAATAATCATTCTTGGCCCTTTGAAGCTCCTCCACCAAATCCCCATTCTCCTTATGAAGATGTTCCCTCGTAGAAGTTAACTTTTCTAACGTCTCCACATGTGCATGTCGCTCATTCTCCAACTCTCCCTCCATCTTATCCAATGTTTGAGCATGGTGCAATTGTACCTTGTTCAATTCTGCACGCATGTTACTAAGTGTCTGTTCCAGATTGTCAATGGTATGTGACTGTTCGTCATTGAGTTTGGCCGATGAGGACAGATCTTGTGATAGGGTGGATATCTTGTCATCCCTATCCGATAATTGTTGGTCAAGTGTGGTCTTTTCATCGTGCCGATGGTGCTCCTTCTCCTTTAATTCATATTCACTCTCTTCCAATAAAGTCTTGGCCTGACCTAGCTGACTATCCAATTGGTCAATGACACATTTCAACTCTGTATTTTCAGTAGTAACACCCTCTAATCGTCTCTCCTGATCATGAATCCGACCTGCCATGGATTCAATTTCCATTTCCCTCATTTGCAAATGCCGTGAGACCTCTTCATGGTCTTGACGTACCATCTCAAGATCAGTCTGCGCAGAGTGAGCCGCCTTGACCAATCGTTTGCGCTCCTTGTCAATCTCCACCACTCCAGAATTGAGCATTTGTACTTTTTGCTGGAGTTGTTCATTGTCAAGAGTTTGCTGTTGCAGCAGTGAGAGCAGTTCTGATTTGGATTCGTCCGTGTTGAGGAGGGCGTCGAGTTTGGAGCGCAGATGAGTGTTTTCGAGCTGCAGTTGGAGCAGTGATTCGTTCATCATGGGGCCGCTGTTCTTATTACCGAATGATGATGATGAAGAAGGCGGTGGTCTGTTGGAGGCTGCTGAAGATGGCCGAGAGCTCTTTTTGGCGGAGGAGAGGATTTTCATTGACTTCATTGTTGTTGTTGTTATTTTACAATGTCGTTATTTTGGCACTTTTTCTTGACGTCGTTTCTTGTATTGGTGTGTAGGCAGTCAAGCTAGGGCTGTAAGTAGGGATGAGAACTTCGAAGTAAACTATCGGTGGCGACTATCGGGGTGATCAGAATAGAATTGAGAGGCGCTACCAAGAGGTATTGTCATGGTGGTATGCGCTATCCTATCATAATATAAATCCGACCTTGATGTTGATTTCAAAAAAAATGATGTTTCAAAGAGGCTGATTCCTTGGAATGTGTATCCAGGATTCTGTGGAATTCCGTCAGGCAGACGAATTTCTTGCCACGCCGCAATCACATCACTCACCGCCTCATCAAAAACATTAGCTCCATGCTGTCCTGTCCAGTCAAAGGCTGAGCGAGCTGAAGGAGAGCAAAGCCTTTGAATTACAATTAGATTGAGTATACAGATACTCTTATAACAATAATATAAATAAATTAGAGAGATCAGAATGGTGTTGGGTCGCTTCCTAGGAGGCAACAAAGAGGCGGCTGCACCAGCGCCGTCAGTGGCGGATGCGTCGGAGTCAGAGCCAGCTGGTTTCAATGGTGATAATTATGGCGCTAGTAGGTCCTCTGCATCCACTGTAAACTCCTCACAGTCAGCTCAGTCAGCTGGGGGGACGTCATCATCAATGAGCAGCTCAGCCCCTGCCAGCCAGCCGCCGCCTTTTTCAGCAGCAGCGGGCCTAGACGCCAACAGCAACAATGGTGGCCCGCCGTCGACTCCGAACAATAAGCCGACGTTTTCATTCACTTCGAATAATAATGACGACAATAGCAACGGTGGAGATGGCAGCAGCAGCAGCAGTAATAAAAAGATGAAACGCAATGGACAGGCAGTGGCGGGAAGTGGACCGCAGCAGCCGCCGGGCAGAGGCATCTTTCAATTCACTTCCAACACGGCCACGACGGCGTCGCCTCAGGGAGGGTCCAATTCTACTTCGCCGCTATCGAATTCGGAATCAGGAAAAACTAATGGCAATCATCCAATGACATCCGCAGTATCTTCTCAATTCTCGGCTGGTGCGGGGGGAGTCACTGCTGCTGCTGCTGCTGGCGGCGGTAGCAGTGCGGGGAAATCCATCCCCATGTCGCCGTCGAACGCTCAATCTTCCTGCAGTGCGGATAATACCCCATCGCAACCCAAATCACCCTGCCATGCCACAGCAACATCGTCGTCTTCAGCCTGGACACCCCAAACTCACACCACCACATGCGAATTCACCCACCTTATCGAAAACTACTCTCAAAAACGGGATTCGGGATGCAAAAAGGCGGAATATTCCCAAATCACCACCGACTCTCATGGAAATAAATGGCGTCTCATCATTTACGTTAATGGGAATGGGAGGGCGTCCAATCATCACCTTAGTTTGTTCTTGCAGGTGGCAGATGCGGAATCGTTGCCGTTTGGTTGGAATAAGGCGGTTAGTTATGTGCTTACGTTGGAACATCCGGATGGGAATGGGAATGATAATTCATCATCGTCATCATCTACCAATAATAACAACAACAACTCGTCTTCACCACAGCATCAGCAGCAACAAAATATGGGATACTCCAAACGAAATCCAGATAAAACTTTCAAAATGTGTCCCAAGGCAATTGACTGGGGGTGGTCTCAATTCATCACCTCTGACCGTATCCAACAGGAGGGCTACGTCCGCAATGATGATGCACTCGTCGTTAGGGCATCGGTCACTGTCAAATCATCCAGTGTCACCATTGACCCTGAGGATGCCGAATTGTATTTGAAGTGTGCCGTAGAAGAGGGGAATGCCGATGCTGTCCGTGTGTGTTTGAAACAGAATGCGAGGGTGAATTGTCAATTCAAGGATGATTTGTATACTCCTTTGCATACTGCCTGTTCGGCTACTGGGGATGGTGGGCAGTCTTCGTCATCTAATTCTTCTGCAGCGTCGTCGATTTCCAATGGTGATGGGAATAATAACAATGGCAAGAGTAATGCAAATGACAACAGTCCTGGACCGGTGTCCCCTGGTAATCTTGAGGTGCTCAATCTACTTCTGGAAATGGGTGCGGATGTGAATGCTTGCAATAAATGGAGGGAGACTCCGCTTCTGATTGCCGCAAATAATGGTCATGTAGAGGCAGTGAAAGCTCTGTTGAAGTCGGGGGCTGATCCCAGTCTTTGTAGTGAGGCGGGGTGGTCCGCTTTGACGTTTGCGGCACACAAGGGGTATTCGGACATTGTTCGATTGCTATTGGCGGCACAGGCACCAGTGAATTGTCGGGTAACGGAAGATCTATCAACACCTTTGCACAAGGCGTGTGCTGGTAGCAAACCAGGGCACCTTAGTGCTGTGACACAATTGCTTGGAGGAAATGCCGACGTCCACGCTTTGAACAAGTGGAGGGAAACCCCGCTGTTGACCGCCGCAAATCACGGGCAGGATAAAGCCGTGGGAGAATTGTTACGGTATGGTGCTGATCCGTGCAAATGCACCGATACTGGTTGGAGTCCACTTAGTATCGCAGCTTACAAGGGACATGATGAGGTGGTCCGCTTGCTTCTTGAGGAGGGAGCTCCGACAGAGGAAGATGATCCTACGCTGTCGGCATTACTCCAGGCAGCGACGAAGGGTCTTCCGGATACATGCATCCTCCTCCTTCGCCACGGAGCCGATCATACCGTCACAACGAAGAAAGGGGATACGGCCCTAGCTATCCTCGTGGAACAGGATATGATTGATGCGGCTGTAGAGATGGTAACGGATTACAATGCTAGTATTCCTCGTTGTTCTAGGGATCGTAAAAAGGTTCAGCGAGCACGTCTCTTGATCAATTTGCGATTGAAGCAGCACAAACGTGAGGGCACAGGACCATACGCCGACGACGATTTCAGCGACGGGGGTGAGAGCGACGACGCTGAAGAAAGTGGAAGTGCGGTTGCCCTCCACGATGCCGCCATCCCTCAGACTACGAATGAGACTTTAGTCGCTCCCAAAAGTAAGAAGAAAAAGGGGAAGAAGTCTATTGCGAAGGCAGAGGAAGATGCACGTGCGGCTGAGGAGGCGTTGTTGCTTGAGCTCGAGGCCGAAGAGAATGCGAAGTCGGAGACTAGCAAGAGCAGCAAAAAGAAGAAGAAAAAGAAGGATCGTGAACGTCAACTCAAGGCTGAGAAGGCGAAAGAGGAAGAAATTCAAAAGGCAGCAGCAGCGGCCGCGGCAGCAGAGAAAGCAGCCAAAGCTAAGGAGGAAGCAGCTGCCAAGGCAAAGAAAGAAAGGGTGATAGAGTTGACGAGCGCGTCTCAACCCATTGCTTCAAAGTCTGAACCGAAATCAAAGAAAAAGGATTCTTCATCAACTGCAAAGAAATCGAATAGAAATAAGGAGGTGTCTCTGCCTACGCCGTCATCGCTGCCGACCCAAACTAAGAAACAAGCAGACGCAAAACTAAATCTGAAGTGGGCGGAAGGCAAGGATGGCAAGACCAAGAAGGCTGGAGAAAGTTTGGTGGCAAAGTCTGAAACTGCGAAGAAGTCCATCGCTACTTTAAAAAAGACAATTACTCCGAAAAAGATTCCTGGAGACAATCCTATTTCCAAGATTCCTGGCGACAACCCTCTTCCCAAAAGGATCCCTGGTGATAATCCGATACAGCCGAAAAAGATTCCTGGTGACAATCCTAAGGTTCCAATGCAACAATCTCGTGTAATTTCAACACCAAAGCCGGTGGCGAAGGCTGCGGCTACTCCCAAAAACAAGCGTGGATGGGAGAGCAAGGCTTCCACTCCTAGCGACGGAGCAGGTCAGAATGTACAACAGGTGGCGAAGGGGCGAGCGAAAGACAATTCGTCAAACAAGGAGACACGGAAAGGTGGTCAATCGTCCAAATCGCCGTCAGTTACTCCTGACTCTTTGAATGAGTCCAAAATCAAAGTGCGATCGGACGAGACTACGTATTCTACAGAGAATTCTACCACTGATAGCTTGCCTGTCACTCCGAATCCTACGCAGAGATCGAATACACAAAGCAGGGTGTCAGTCGACGAAGAGCTTGCCAGCATGGCAAATGATGTTCTTGGATTCTTAGACTTTGGGTCCCAACCGAGACAAAGCAGCTCTGATGCAGAAAGCAATAGTGTCAGGAGCGACAGTTACCATGGTACGTCTGGATTCGACGCTCAAACGCCGCCTCCTAACTTGAATACGACCGCAACTTTCGTGACGTCGCCCCCTGCAATTCCACCGTTGGTGTCATCGATATCTGTTGAACTGCCTCCTGTTTCCGTGTTTCGTTTGGAAAAATTGCATGAGCTATTTCGTCAGTGTTCTGATGCTCGTTCGTCTCCTAATAATCATCCCTTGAGTGTGATTGACGAGCGTACTCTCCGCACAGTACTTTATCGCTGGATCATCCGCGCGTCTCATGGCTCAGATTCATTTTTGGATCCTGTTATTCCAAGCTGGGAAGATGAAGCATACCTCAAAGAGTACCTTCAGCGTCAATTCATTTCTGAGAGCCGTCGAGCAGTTGATGATACAAGGTACAACGTGAATGTGCCTAGCATCGAAGTTCTCAGAGACGCAGGCGCATCCATGTCGGAGCTTTGTTTTTCTCTCGCGAAAGAGGTTGTTGAATTCCGTTCTAAATGCGAGCAGCAAGTACCTCCAAATTGGACTGATTCAAACATCAATGTTGCAGGGATGGAAGATGGAAATAATGTGGTCGTTGACTGGTCAGGGAAATCTCGACTCTCTATCCCGTTGAGCCTCTTCAATTCGCTTGTTAGGCGTCATGTTGGGCAGCAGAATAGATTGATGTCAGCAGTATTTTCTGCTGTGCGCCGACACGAGATTATTGCGGCAATTGCAGATCAGACTGAGATGGTCTGTCACTTACCACCACAATCGGTAGACTTTCTAACCAAGGGTCTCAATGCATCTCTTGAGACTTTCAGTGACTCTGTCAGTGTTCGTGGCAATAATTACTTTTGCGCCATGTTTCCAGATGTCGATGCCGCGTTTGGTGGGCTCTCGCCGTTTGGAAAAGACAGTGGGAGTGTTGAGTCCATGCTGACCCGCTCTGGAGCATCAGTGATTGTCGTTGCACCTCCTGAGAATAATGCGTCATCACAATGTTGTCGCACAATTGTTGATATGGTGGAAAGTCACGCCAACGTTCCACTGTCATTCGGTGTTGTTCTGTCATCAGACTGCTTCGTGAATGCAACAAGAACACTATCAGCAGATCATCTTCGAGCTCTAGATCCTCGCCTATGCGGAGATCAAAATGGATTTATATCTTTCATTGAAGTGATTCCTGCAGGAAGTTGCAACTTTTCGAAATCAAGCAGCATGTTCCTGTTAATACAGAATGAAGCTGGGAAGCGTCACTTTCCTCTAAACACATCTTCCATCGAAGTAATTAGACGATCATTGAGGTCTGATGTATCAATGAGCAGCAATAATGTGTCAGCGATGCCAAGCTTACATGGGGCGATGCAAAATGAACCAGTCTATGATGCATCGGCATACTCTCCACGATCACCCGTTGCGCCACAGCCTCAGTTCGCCAGTGTGTCGCAAGAGATGGCATTCCCTTCCAACCCATGGGAGAGTGCACCTGCGAGTGGAAGGCGTGGAGGAGGACATCGAGGCCGTCTTTTTGAACTTGTCGATGGCGAGGAGGGAGAGGACGACCAAGGCATGAGCACCGTTTTGCCTGGAATGTTGAATAACTTGAACATGGATATGTTTGGTGGCAGCACGAACAGTGGCGATGATATTGATATTGAAGCTATCAGTTTGATGGGAATTGGAATGAACGCGAATTTGGGGGAAAGATTTTCGAAGTAAACAATGAGGATGTGAAGTCACTGTATCAGAATAAACTATCTTCTTAGTTGCCGTTATCTTTGTGCATGTTCATTTCATGTCTTTATCTGCCACTGGAATTCCTATCCGTGCTGTAATCATTGCAAGGTACTCCACGATAATTTCACATTAGTGTGTGCGATCTAGGCGATGCTGTGAGCAGCGTCTCTCCCCCGCTTACCTTCTGCCCTATCTTTCTTCAATATATCATTACATCGGCACGTATCATCTTGTCATTGTTTCATCCCTTTCTGTGACACTTTCCTCCATCAAAAAGCCAGTGTAGGTGCACGCATCCATTAAATGTTGGTACCGACCGAAGAATCGTAATGGCAAAAAGGTTCAGGGTCAGTATGGTACCGTTGTTAAACAGCGCACAATTCCTTTGTTGCTACACTATCATATTTTTGTGAGCTTCATGGTAAACAGATGGACTGATCGTACACCCTACTGACGGCAATATCATTGACATCCAACTCAGCAAAGGACAGATGTGTTTTGGCTGGTGTAGTAACAATTCCATCTTGGCAGCAGTCTGGCAGGGATGAAGAAAGAAACTTGGTTTTCCCGTCATTGGATGCTCCTCTTGAGATACGAAGTCCCATGTTTGTTCTTCTGTCATGGAACCGTTTGCACTGATAGCAGTTGTGTTTCCTCCGATGCTGCTAAGAAGTATACTCACGACTTCGTCCCTAGTAATTGGAGATCCATCGATATCATGAACATGAAAATACAATGTAGGTACACGCCACGTTTCATGGAAGACTACACTAAACGTCCACTCAGTAACATATCTAGGATTGCAGTTGTGCACTGTAGATTCATCCAAGTCGACGTCGCTCCCAAAAGAATCTTCTATCTTGTCTTCGCCGCTTGTAATGTTATCTATCCGATGGCTGTTGTAATCGTTTGAGCGAACCAACACCGGAGGATGAGCAAGATATATGCGGTCGCCATTGGCTTCTATGACCCAGGAAGCCAATTCCACAGGTGATGAAATGGATGACAACGTCGAAGCTCCACTACCATTGCCGTCGCTACTTTGATTTAATGCCTTGACGAGTGCGATGGCACTCTGGTGGAAATCCCAGTCAACATGTGTCACCATAGGCCGTCGTTTATTAGCATCGGCACTGCTGCTCTGGGCCGAACAACATTGCAGCATTACAAGGCGCACAATAAGGCCGTTGCTATTGAGCTTTTAGAACCCGCCTTTTGTGACGGAAAACCCGCCTCATATGGCGCGGAGGCGGGTTTTCTGTGTGGGTTCCGGACAGACCAACCCTCGGGCTAAGCCCGCCGGGTTGGTCTGTACGTCGCTCCTTCCGACCCGCTTACGTACCGGCCCACGATGTTCAAAAAACTGCAAAATGATGAAAACAGTAACAACCATGTCAAAGTAGGCTTCCTATCTCCGAGCATAATCATAGATGTTGAGATAATGATAGTGCCTCTGGTAGATTGCATCTATATCAAGTCGTTCGAGAGATATCGTGGTCGTAATCGCTGTATGTATCGAAATAACGAAGTGCAGAGCGGCTGAATCATATCTGTCGTGTTAACACATCTCCACCTACATTGCACCCATTTGGATACTTACGCAATGATTGGAACTAACCCGTTGATACACGTCGCACCTAATCATATTCTGTGCGAGTTAGGTTGCTTTGATCAATTGTTAATACCCCCCACGTTTCCAAACCACGTCATACAAAACATGCACAAAAATAGCAAAAATAATCAGACACTACAACAAACAATAAGCCCATATGCGACGGATTTGGCAGCTACAAAAGATACATCTCATCTTTAATAACTCATAATAAAAGTGGCTGTCATTAATTATCGATAATATATCGTTATGGTGGAGGAATGTAGAATTATTCTGACTAACATGTGATTTATGTTGCTCATAATGAAGTGCAATCTTTGTTGTGTAGGGAGGATAGATGACAAATCCCTGCGGCAAAAATACGACTATTACATTATTGTCTTTGAATCATCCAGTGGTCGTTGCTGTCGGCGGTGTCAATGCAACGTGATAGCTACTAGAAAGATGCCGTCATGATAGCGCCATGGTACACAAAATTGAGAATCGGCGTACAAAAACTGAAGTGTCGAGGAAAGCGATATTAGCGAAGGCGGGCGTCGAGACGGTCCCAAACATGAAAGCTCAATAGCAACACGTGTCGGAAAAGCGACCCGCCATGCCAAAGCGGGTCACAAAAGCGGGTTGGACAAGCGGGTTCTAAAAGCTCAATAGCAACGGCCTAAGTCTTCTTCGTCAGCTGCAAAACATTTGGGAGCTTTCCTCTTCAGGCTTCAGAAAATAGTCAAAACAGTAGAGATCCGTCACGGTCCACTTTTAGCGCGTGATGGTAATGATATGGAATTGATGAGTGTGTGATGAAATCACGTGATTCCATACGACTAGTATGTAAAACGAAATAAGTACCATGTATACTATACTACTAATATACGGTAAAATAGAATTTACTTTAAGGGGCATAATCGCTAAATTCGCCAATTCCAACTCATAACGTGATAGATGTTCCATGTGGGTTTGCGTATGGAGTGATCAATTCCATCAATTCCATAACGTTTCCATTCCAACTTTCCACAACGTGACGGATCACTACAAAACGGGAATCTAACTACAGTTAAGTTATCTACTTATGCAATCGTAAGTAAGTATGTATGTATGTAGGCAAAAAGTGTGTGTCGGGGTCGCAACCAAATACACCTCCAGTAGTCCACGTGTCTGGTTTTGCCAATTCGCGTGAACTCAGTGCGATCATGCATTTGCATAGTTCGTTCGTAACCAGGGGGTCGCACTGCACATCCTGGCTCAAATTAGACAGGGAGATGTCTCTACTTATACAAACATGCCCAACAATGTCGTAGGGTACCGTGACGTAGGGCAGGCACCAGGGAGGGTGGGTGGGAAAAAAGAATCTCTCTGCCGCTATATTAACTACAGCTTCCAAAGATCTGGCCAAGCAATCGCATAAATTATGGAAGCAACTCTCAACAATCCAATTGGGGGTTCGGTTCCCATCTCAAACCAAACTACATAAAGAACCGCTTTCAGCCGAACACCGAACAAGAGCTCCGATCAGAGTTGAATAGTTAGGACTCCCGTTTGTGACGTATGTTCTTGCAGGCCTCCTCTTCCGCTACCAGCGCGAAGTAGCAACCACTAGAGAAGGTATCTAATTTACTGTCGGCTGACAGCAAATATGTATGGGGGGCGACCTGTGAGCGATGAGCAATGCCCCCCTTCCCTTGACCAGAGTCAAAATCAAAATCGAGATAGTCCGCTCCGAGAGCGCAAACTGCAAACGCCGTTAGATACTGTCGTCTGATTGCCGTATTGTGAGATGGTATGAAGATACGACAGTGAGATGCACGCGAAGTTTGATGGATTGGCAACGTCCCGCGATGAGGGGTGAGGGGTACCTACACGTTTCACGTGTTTTTTGGAGGTTCACGTGACCTTGTGGTCTGGCCGTACTTCTTTTTTCTCGTCTTTTTCGACAAATTTGGCCACCAACTTTTTATCGGCGACAATGAACGGACGCACAAAACTGTTGTATCTAAATCAGCTGTTTTACACCCATATCACTCTGTTAATCACCGATATGCCTAAAAGCAACCCGACTAGTCCACCCGCCTTGGTACGGCGCGTGGACTGATATCCTCATTGTCCCAAAATTCCGAGTACATACAGCCGAGATACGTGTGAAAAACAGCGCCAAATGGTGACAAAAGAACAAATCGATGATGACAGCCGCTATGTTGCTATCAATAGACATCAACAACACTAATAATATCATCAATCTCGACATCCATCGATGGTAAGGACTTAGGCTGATGTTCAGCTTCATCGGTGGCGGCTCTGACGGACCATAACTTCTCTTCGGCAACATCGACCATGTCACGATCGGCCGAATCGACATTAAAATCCGGAGAGAGAATGCAGTTATTGGGATGAACAATGAACTCACAGCAATAAACTTCATAACGGTACCTTTGTATGAATCAGTGACGTCAGGTTGTGGCTTGGTTTGGGTGTTGTTATGAAAATGGTCATTATATCCAATTACATGGTGCAAATAATGACTAATCATCTCGGCTCAAAAGTCATCATTATGGCATAATTTGTGAAAGAAGGGCATCTCCTACCCCAAACAACCGCACTCTTCGATAGTAGTAACCACTATGAACGTCCTAGTTAAATGGCGTTGGAAAGAAATGACAACAACTTTGCCATCGGCTCGTTCTACCGCTTCGACGAAATATCAATAATGCAAACAAATTTACAGCGGTAATTTTGCATTTGTTGAGATGCAGTTTATTCACATCAATCAACTGTGCAAATCCACTCTATATATGGCCTGGCTGGAGGATGTTGTCTTTTTTTGGGTCTCTTTGTCAACAAGGAAGTATATATCTACACTCCTATGCTTCCATCGGATACCAAATACATATAAGCTCAGAGCAGCATATACCCATGCTTTGAGGCAATGAGGTGTACTTCTCCTCGTCCAACCCTACAAAATCCTTCCATTGGTTACCTCTATCGATTGTGCGCAGAAATTGCAGCCGAATAGGTCATACTGTCGGCACCACATGCCCAAAACGACAAAATTCGATTATTGCAATGGCTTAAAATGCATACCTACTTTACATATATTGGAGAGTTGCGACAATAGACAACAATACCATGGCGCGCAAACGTCGACATCATGTATATGCTATGATATACCGTTGTTTTGGTGCTTGTAAATGCTCATCTATTCAAGATATTATGGAATGTATGTCCAAAACTGCATGCACATCGTCTCGGACGATTGTCACCGATAATGCGATCTATCTCTGCAGAGCAGGACCAAACACTCGAAACTTGCATAGCTAATCCATCCAATGTATAGATAGATGGAGTAGCGGGAGTGGGTTGGGGGTACAATGTCTGGAATTAGCAATATTGGTCAAGTTTCGTGTGAGAGCGCAATTCGTCAACCACCGGCCAGCGCAATGAACACGTGATTCTAATGCAACAACATTATGGCAGAGACCAAAATATAGGCAAATATCATTTCAAATATACTTCTCTATGAGTTCCGCATATATATTGCATGTTATGATAGATAGTACTCCTGATAGACAAAGAACTACGGGCCAGAATCACCATGGTTTAGGCCATTTTTGTGATGTCTGACATGTGTCTCAATAAGTGGTACCAATTCCTACGTGAGCTGGCGCCACATTGGCCATCACGCCCTATTGGGCCTCATCAGGTCCCCACGTTGTAGATATGACCAAAATGAGCTTGAGTAGTGGAATATATCCTTCTATACTCTATTCCTCGCAGATTCTTTACTTTTGCCTGCACTCTCAAACTCGCAGAGTGGGGAGGGTAAGTAAGTTGGGACTGGGACCCATGAAGACCCAGATAGAAACGATCTTGAAAATTGAGCCAAGTCGAGCGCCGGGAAAGTACCAGAGACACCACTGAACGAATACGCAAGGACATCTTCATCATGCTGACAAGTATTCCATGTGAATTGGAATTGGAGGCCGAAGCAGCGTATGTGGAGTCCACAACGATTACCGCTGATAATGCAATAGAAAATCAGCTCTATGCAGAGCGAAGAGCCTCGTCTATTGAAGGAGCTGGCGGTAAGGAAAATGGCAAAGAAGTGATTGGTAACATTTTGTTTGCCCAGTTTTCTCTGCAGTTGGTGAGCGATCTCTTGGTTACAACGACACGCACAAACGAGAGTGCCTGTGGAAGGGACCACAATGCCTGTTATTCCCGTGAAGCAATGATTGAAAACCTGCAAAATATGCAACAGAGACAGAGAGCTAGAGGACTCTGATTGAGTGTTGATAGTGTAGATAGTGTCTAAATGTGGTGCCAGGTCCATCCCAAATCGGACCTCATCAGGTCACCTGCAACGCTGTAGCATGGCTGATACTGATACACATATAAAGAGCTTGAGCAATGGAATATATCCTTCTTTACTATCATACTACACTATAATGTGCCACTAAAAGCTGTTCGTGCCATATCACAGCTTTTGATATGATATGCTACTATAGTGTTGCTGGCAGCCATCCCCAATTGGACCTCATCAGGTCACCTCCGATAAGGTAGCATGGCTGATCCAAATATAAAATCTTTAGTAGTGACATATATCCTTCTTTACTATCATAACCGACTATATTGGGCCCATAGAAGCTGTTGATTGCGACATTCACAGCGTCAGATAC
Source organism: Skeletonema costatum (assembly GCA_018806925.1). NCBI lineage: Eukaryota > Bacillariophyta > Thalassiosirophyceae > Thalassiosirales > Thalassiosiraceae > Skeletonema > Skeletonema costatum. Next base: position 17,754 of record JAHBBA010000884.1, on the reverse strand, counting down.
GATATGGTGCTAGAGTGTTGCTGGCGGCCATCCCAAATTGGACCTCATCAGGTCACCTACGATGCTGCGGCATGGCTCATACACATATAAAGAGCTTGAGCAGTGAAATATATCCTCCTATACTATCGTAACCAATCATAATGGGCCGCTAAAAGCTGTTGATTGCGACATTCAGAGCGTCAGATACGATATTGTGCTAGAAGAGTGTTGCTCGCGGCCATCCCAAATTGGACCTTTTCAGGTCGCCTACGACGCTGTGGCTTCTAAAATGAGTTTGGGTCGTCTAACGCATATACAGTCGGTATTGCGTAGATAATCAAGCACACAAACCGTCCAGTTCCAGCGTGAGGATAGATATGAGGTCCTCGAGTTCTCTCGGCCGCTGCCCTGCTACCTCATTGATCGAAGAAGGCGAACCACTCATCGCTGCAAATGACAAGAGTTTAGATTTGACGTGAGATGATGTGAGATGACGTGAGATGACGTGAGAAACCTTTTATCTTGATATGCAAAGCTCTGCTGATGTTAGTTCTATGATTTGAGCTTCTAAAATGAGTTTGGGTTGTCTAACGCATATACAGTCGGTATTGCGTAGATAATCTAGTTCACAAACCGTCCAATTCCAGCGTGAGAATAGATATGAGGTCCTCGAGTGCTTTCGGCCGCTGTCCTGCTACCTTATTGATGGAAGAAGGTGAACCACTCATCGTCATCGCTGCAAATGACGAGAGTAAAAATTACACGTGAGATGACGTGAGATGATGTGAGATGACGGTCGTGACATAAGAGTCCTTCTATCTTGATATGCAAAGCTCTGCTGATGTTAGTTCTATGATTTGAGCTTCTAAAATGAGTTTGGGGTGTCTAATCTGTTGTATCACATGTTGAAACTGTGCAGATGAAGCTTTCGGTGCATGAGCATGCTTGGACATGCCCATAATGTTGATGAATGTTTACTGTTGCCACTACAACTCGATGTCATACTATTTGGCTGCTTAAATTGTTTGAGGGGAGATGTTGCCGATGTGTAATAATTGGCAAGATGGACTGTTGCGAAGACTTGTGATGACGATGCAATTCTTCTCCTACTAGGAAAGGCGAGAGAATAGAATGACGAGCACATGTTTTGACCAACATACAGTCATGCTTCCAACCTGCAAACAGGATTGCGACAGACAGGAACTATAGAGATTGTCGTTAGATTGACGTATATTTAAGGACGCCTAGATAGATAACTTCGCCCCATTGGGATGTCCACGTGAATTATTTGCTTTCAGACAGTGACGATATTAGTCATTCAATCTGTAATACCACAGTGAGATCTTTCCAGCAGCACAAACTAAGGGGAGGACGCATTCACTTGAGACACATGGATCAAGGCTCCTGGCATACTTTGGAAGAGTTCCATTGCTAAATGTTATAAATGGTATGCACCATGTGGGAGATCCAGTAAATTGGCTCGAGCCTATGTGTATGTCGGAATCTTGTGCCATACACTGAGGTCTTCGTGCTTCGCTGGGTCAAGTTGGAGTAGATGTGGTTAGAAGTATCGGCAACCTTCCTTAACTAGGGTTTAGACACTTTGGTTGATTTGATACCATTTGTCTCTCGCTTTAATGTTGGTTGATTCGGTAGATGAACAAATGAGAGAGCTGGCACGAGAAGCTATGGTGCAACCTTGTGCTTCAGTATTTGCTATCAGTCCTTATAATGAATGATGCTTTGATGACGTAGCATAGCTCAAACCTTGCTGTCGCAGCATGAAATTAGCGCACTAGTTTCAAACGAGTCGGCCTCAGATACTATCTCATGTGAGGTCAACCCTGCACGCAGTTGCAGCATGCGTCCGAGAGCCCCCTCAAGGTGTACTTAGTGTACACTACAAGGATGACAGAGTGGTTTAGTACAGTATGACATGACACAGAGATCTCGGGCATCTTAGGCTTTCATACAACTGACAAGACGAGCACACGCAGGTCGTCTCTGTCCAAATACCTTCATCCCATACCACCTAGTCACACAGAAGCTCCTTTGCTAGAACTAGAATAACATACTGTTACATTGCCCACAACAACCGTCGGTAGCAAACACATCCATATCCTTCCAAACATCATCCACTGTGGTGTTCGGCACTTACACATGCTACGGTCTGAAGCTCAGCCAAAGCAAACTTTCGATGCTTCGATTCACCGAGAGAAGATTCCTCAGCAGATTCTTTACTATTTGCCTGCACTCTCAAACTCGCAGAGTGGGGGAGGGTAACGTAATGTTGGGACTGGGGGACCCATGAAGAACCCAGATAGAAAAAACGATCTTGAAAATGAGGCCCTAAGTCGAGCGCCGGGAAAGTCACCAGAGACACCACTGAACGCGAATACGCAAGGACAATCTATCATCATGCTACGACCAAGTCTTCACACATGTGAAATGAACATTGTGCAGAAGTTGGAGGGCCTGAAGCAAGCGATACTGTCGAGCCTAGTGCCCACCCACACTAAACGATTACGCCGCACTGAAAAAGCAATTAGAACTCACATCAGCTCACTGGGCAGACAGCGAAGAGCCGCTTCGTGCATAGTGCACAGGGAGCACCGAGCGGTCACGACAAACCACACGTATACCGCACTATTGCAGGAGTGGAGGTTCAAGATGAGTATACATTTGTGTGTGTGCCCAAGTGTTTCAATCGTCCTGGCACCCGATTTGGCTGCAGACGACTCTCCCTTGGAAGGTTATCAGAAACGACACCCAGGTCACTAACAACGACGCAATAAGTAGCACGCTGTGGCGGGAAAAAGGGGGCCTAAACTCACCCCAATGCCTGTTATTCCGCGTGATGAAACAGCACACTATAGGCAAATGGACAGCCGACAACCAGTAGACAAGAAAACATATATGGCAACAGAGACAGAGAGCTAGAGGGACTCTGATTGAGTGTTGAAGGAAATAGAAGGTGTAGATAGTGATCTTAAAGATGTGGATGCCCACTGGCCCTCCCCCTGCCAATAACAAATTCGGACCTACCTGACTCGACAGCGTCTCACACACATGCACCAACACCAGCCATAAGCCCCATTACGGGTATCAGGGAGAACCAAACTGGCTATTTATCGTACATCGACCTCCCCATAACTCCCTCCCCTACATAGGCCGATCCAGCAACAGCAAGACTATGAGACAAATGGAATAATACCTTCGTATTACACTGATCATTACTACACTATAAATGTAGCAACACATAAAAGCCTGTTTCGCTGAACGCCATATCACAGCTTTTGATATGATATGGCTAACTATAGTAGTTGCTGGCAGCCATCCCCAATTTGGAACCCTCATCAGGTCACCTCCGATAAGGTAGCATGGCTGATCCAAATATAAAATCTTTAGTAGTGACATATATCCTTCTTTACTATCATAACCGACTATATTGGGCCCATAGAAGCTGTTGATTGCGACATTCACAGCGTCAGATACGATATGGTGCTAGGAGTGTTGCTGGCGGCCATCCCAAATTGGACCTCATCAGGTCACCTACGATGCTGGCCGGCATGGCTCATACACATATAAAGAGCTTGAGCAGTGAAATATATCCTCCTATACTATCGTAACCATCATAATGGGCCGCTAAAAGCTGTTTGATTGCGACATTCAGAGCGTCAGATACGATATTGTGCTAGAAGAGTGTTGCTCGCGGCCATCCCAAATTGGACCTTTTCAGGTCGCCTACGACGCTGGTGGCTTCTAAAATGAGTTTGGGTACGTCTAACGCATATACAGGTCGGTATTGCGTAAGATAATCAAGCACACAAACCGTCCAGTTCCAGGCGTGAGGATTAGATATATTGAGGTCCTCGAGTTCTCTCGGAGCCGCCTGCCCTGCTACCATCATTGATCGAAGAAGGCGAACCACTCATCGCTATGCACAAATGAACAAGAGTTTAGATTTGACGTGAGATGATGTGAGATGATCGTGATGATGACGTTTGAGAACAACCTTTTATCTTGATTATGCAAAGCTCTGCTGATGTTAGTTCTATGATTTGAGCTTCTAAAATGAGTTTGGGGTTGTTCTAACGCATATATACAGGTCGGTATATGCGTTAGATAATTCTAGTTCACAAACCGTCTCAATTCCAGCGTGAGAATAGATAATGAGGTCCTCGAGTGACTTTTCGGCCGCTGTCCTGCTACCTTATTGATGGAAAGAAGGTGAACCACTCATCGTCATCGCTGCCAAATGACGAGAGTACAAAATTACACTGTGAGATGACGTGAGATGAGTGAGAGTGACGGTCGTGACATACACGAAGTCCTCTTCTATCTTGATATGCCAAAGCTCTGCTGATGTTTAGTTCTATGATTTGAGCTTCTAAAATGAGTTTGGGGTGTCTAATCTGTTGTATCACATGTTTGAAACTCGTGCAGATTGAATGCTTTCGGTGCATGAGCATGCTTGGACATGCCCATAATGTTGGATGAATGTTTACTGTTGCCACACTACAAACTCCGATGTCATTACTATTTGGCTGCTTTAAATTGTTTGAGGGGAGAATGTTAGCCGATGTGTAATAATTGGGCCAAGATGGACTGGTTGCGAAGAACTTGTGATGACGATGCAAATGTCTTCTCCTACTAGGAAGGCGAAGATGAGAATAGAATTGACGAGCACATGTTTTTGACCCAACATACAGTCATGCTTCGCAACCTGCAAAACAGGATTGCGACAGACAGGAACTATAGAGAGTGTCGTTAGATTGACGTATATTTAAGGACGCCTAGATAGATAAACTTCGCCCCATTGGGATGTACCACGTGAATTTATTTGCTTTCAGACAGTGACGATCATTAGTCATTCACAACTGTAATACCCACAGTGAGATCCTTATCCAGCAGCACAACTAAGGGGAGACGCATTCAACTTTGAGACACATGGATCAAGGCTCCTGGCATACTTTGGAAGAGTTCCCATTGCTAAATGTTAATAAATAGGTATGCACCATCATGTGGAGAGATCCAGATAAATGGGCTCGACGAGAGCCATGATGTGTATGTCGGAATCTTGTGCCATACACTGAGGTCTTCGTGCTTCGCTGGGTCAAGTTGGAGTAGATGTGGTTAGAAGTATCGGCAACCTTCCTTAACTAGGGTTTAGACACTTTGGTTGATTTGATACCATTTGTCTCTCTCGCTTAATGTTGGTTGATTCGGTAGATGAACAAATGAGAGCAGCTGGCACGAGAAGCTATGTGCAACCTTGTGCTTCAGTATTTGCTTCCAGTACTTATAATGATATGCTTTGATTGACGTAGCATAGCTCAACTTGCTGTCCAGCATGAATTAGCACTAGTTTCAACGACTCGGCCTTAAAGATCTCTCTCATGGTGATCCAACCCTGCAGATGCAGCACTGACGTCGACGCTCATCCAATGAACTTGTTCAACTCAAGGATGAAGTGGTTGCTAGTAGCATGAAGGAACAGATATCGGAGCTTTGGCTACAATAATACATGAACAAATGACGGCAACCGCTGTTGTACCATCGCTTGCTATCCCATCACAGGTCACAGCGACTTTGCTAGAAACTAGAAATATAATAAACGTTACCTTGCTCGAGAAACACCGTCCGGTAGCAAAACAAATCCATATCCTTTCAAGCCAATCATCACTTGGTGTTTCGGCACCTTACACTGCTACGGTCTGGCAAGCTCAGCCACAGCGACACTTTCGACTTCGATTCACCCGAGAAGTGAAATACATACCAGGAAATCATACAGCGAAGAGTCAATCCCTGTGTCTCCTGACCCATGATCGACAGTTGACGAGCGTGAGGACGTGGCATGATGTGTCAAGGCCCAAAGCATCTCTACTGCCATGAGCTAGGCGAGGCAAAATCACCCAATGAAAAACTAGAGTGGGACTGACGAACCACACACGTATACATCGTTAGCCTTGTTCTATCTTAGATCATTCACACTTTCAGGAGAGAATGTTGATCTAACCACTTGTATAGGACAATTATATGTAATGCAGAGCGCTAGCAGCACAGCAATGGGAAGAAGCAGAAAGGGACAGAGTTTGTAGAGACGTGTGCACGTCTGGCATATACATCCACATCTTACCCGACAGTGCTAAGATGCGCTGAGTCCTTGAAAGAAGAATGAATTTTTTTTAAGAGTGCACTATATTGAGACTGGCCCCCTCAAGCATCTCGTGAAAAAAGAGATGCGAAGGTCACGAAGCATACTAAGCACAGGCAACAGGCCAACACCATGGAGGTATGACAACCAATCAGAGACAGTGCGCATGACTTATTATAGAACCGATGCTTTGCACTACTAAATGGTGTAGGATCGCCGGCATCTCTCCCTATTTCGCTCACACTTGCTGACTGTTGTCATTACAACGTAGTTTGGATGGCTACTTTAGATACCTCGAAGCTCACAATAATACTAAACCAGCGTTAAACGAAAGAGCTCGCCAGCGACACTGAAGAGCGACTCCGGTAACAGCACACCACCTCATGATGGTCCGTCCGATGGATTATTCGTATTTTTGAGCTAGATCAGTCTATGCATGCGAAGGAAGGAAGGGTATCATAAGGATCACCCTATTGCGTCGCATCAGGACGCCCGCACTTGTGCCTGAAACGTTGTAAATGGTGATGGTTGTAATGTGATCATGCACTCACCGTCAACGTAACTTGATGAGTCAGAATACCACTGCACAACATATATTAGAAGAGAAGCAAGCCTTGGTGGTAGTGGAGAGCACACTTAAGACCGAAGCACTTATTGCAAAACGGGAGTCGGTATTTGGCAAGAACGTTTGAAAAGTTATTAAACGTAGGGGACATCGATCACAGTATGCAGTCGTATGACACGCACCTTTTTTCTACAAGATTGTATTCAGCGATCATCCTTCTAATCCCCATATCAGTGATCTTCTAACGCAGTTGAAAGGGGGGGGGAAGGGTATGAATAAATTGAGCTCGTGTCCGGTTGGCATACTCTCTCATCTTCTCTCAAAAAAACACACCTCGAAACGTCTACCAATCCTTTAAGCCTCCTGATCTCTTCTTGAAGCTGCTCAGATCTCTTTATCACGGTTGCGCCAAAGCATGGACGTATCTATTTTCATCAATCCTCCGCAATCTGCAGATTCATCATCGCATCCCGGCCAAATAAGTTTTCTTAGCTTTTTCATATCACCTTCCATGGCATCCAAACGAACAAAATTCAATCTGTACATAGTTGCTCAACTTCCTGCTCTCAAAATGCTTCGTCCGGTTCTTCTAGAACACGGCTCCTCAAATCACCAGCGCATCGCAGTCAAAAAAGGTCAACGCGTACACGGCTTTTGCTCTTTCGTGAACCAGGCAACTGCCAAAGGGGGACAACTTCAAAACCCCACTGCAGAGAGGGCTGGCAATTATGGGGGTGAGGATTGCCGTCTATGAGAGATATTTGCTAATCTAAGCAGCTGATATTTGTGGTTATGCTCCTCATGTCAGCTGCGAAGGAATATTACGGAGCAAACATCTACGAGCTCCGTTTTTGCAATGATATTGATCAATTGCCATTCCATAAACTCACTCAAAAAGTATGTAAAATGGGATTTGGCGTAGGTAATTTTTTGATGCGGGAAGTATCAACACAGTGCTGCACTGAGGAGTGCGAAATCCACCCTGCTAGCAGTAACCGCCGAACACGTCTATTAGGAATCGTGAAGCGTTAAGCAGTGCAAAGCATGTCAGCGATTGACTTGCCATATCATAACCAGCAGCCAAGACCGTCTACGCGATCAGGTCTCCACCAACATTACCAAAAGAAGGTATAGATTTTACACACCAGCAGCTTTTCGGATTAGAAACGCACTGGCAGCAAATAAGCATACCCTGATGACCGCAGATTGAACGGATTTCCGCACAATCAAGGCTCGAGTCCTTTACATGACTAATGATATCCCCTTATCGGCACAAACTAATTATGTCTAGCACCGTTATGGGACTGCAACAACTATCTGGAAGCTCCAGATAAATCTCAAGGTCAAGGGGGATAAGCTGACAAACCACAATAATATGATGAGAGATACCACAGTCACTGACTGCATGTGTGAGGAAAAGCTTAGCTAATGGATACCGCCACGGTCCCAGAATGTTTGAGACCGCCGATGGTTCCACATGGATTGCTAGTGCTTCACCATAAACAACAGCCACATACAATCCCTCAATTGCAGGATGGAAAAATTATGATACAACGGAGAGTGTTCTCCACGGACGACACCGCAATGTCTCCTCAACCCAAATCAACAACACTCATTTCAACTAACTCTTCCATTACGAAACGCTAATTATTCCATGCCCAAGAAACGATAAACTTTCAAACTGTTCAACAAACCACTACTCACCACGAACTTCAGAGAAGGAGTGTAGTTCATCATGACCACTGCCATCCCCTCTCGGGCAACACTCGATAGGTAGTGTCAACAGTCACAATCCTCACAAGAACATACTAGGAGAACGTCTAGTAGTATATATTAAGATCTGACGCAAATAATATCTGATTAATTTGACACCGTGAACACCACGTCATTGCTGAGGATTGTGCTGAAGCCCAATTTTGCATACTCTGTCCTCTTAGTCGCTCCCTCTCATCCCATCCTTTAGAGCTGTTGTTAGTTGTTTGTTTGAGAGCGCCATCATTGCGAGTCAGCAGGTCCCAGCCTCCCCCTGCATATGGATTAGATTCACGTCAAATTATTAGAAGTTATTGCGCTCACATCAGTTACTCTAGATTGGAGCTGGGATAACTCTCGTAATATTGCTCTAGATGCGCTCGGAGGAGCACCACCGATGTTGGCATCCATGATCGCAAAGATGCCACTGCCGCATTGTGTTTCTGAACTACGAACTCCTCTCGAATCGGGAGTTTGGAAATTGAAGTATCTTTCTTTGAGCAGGAATAATTACTTCGGTAATGAAGGATTGAATATTTTGTTGAATGGGTTGAGAGGCATTGGGTCGTCCTTGGAAACACTTCGGTTGTATCATAATCCATCGGCAATGAGGATTGTTGGCTGTGGTAGAAGCACTACACACATGTACCTGTCTCAAACATTTGGGACCTCTCATATAATGACTTTTCCTCAGCAGCATCAGGACTGGGATCTCTATCTGATTGTTTGCAGCTTACCCCCGTGACCTTGGATTATCTGGAGCTTCGATATTGTTGCATCAATAACGAAGGGCTACAAGAGTTGGCGAAGGGGATATCATATCAATGTAAAGGACTCGACCTTGATGGAAATCATTCAATCTCGTCATCAGGGTTGACTTATTTGGCCACTGCATTGCAATCCGAAAGCTGCTGTTTGGAAAATCTATACCTCTTTGGTATGTTGGTTGGAGACGATAGCGTAGAGGCTTTGGCTGCTGGTTGAAGGGCAATCAATCGCTGACATGCTTGCACTTGCTTAATCCAGATTCAATAGACGTTTCGGTTACTGCAGCAGGTGGTTCGCACTCTCAGCAGCACTGTGTGATACTTCCAGCATCAAAAATACCTACGACTCAAACCACCATTTTACATGACTTTTGGAGTGAGTTTTTGGAATGGCAATGATCATATCATTGCAAATAACGACGAAGATGTTGTCGTATACCTTCGGCTGAATGAGGAGCATCCACAATATACTGCTAGATGCAAAATCCTCATGACGCATCCTCACCTCCATATGCAGCCTCTCTTGCAGTGGGTTTGAAGTTTCTCCCTTTGGCAGTTGCCTGGTTCGAAAGAGCAAAGCCGTGTACAGCGTTGACCATTTTTGACTGCGATCCTGATTTGAGGAGGCGTGTTCTAGAAGAATCGGACGAAGCATTTGAGAGCAGGAAGTTGACAACTATGTATGAATTTGTTCGTGGGATGCCAATGGAAGTGATGAAAAGGCGTAAGAAACTTATTGAGTCGGTATGCGACGATAATGGAGAGATTGCGAGGATTGATGAAAGATACCGTCATGCTTTGGAGCAACGTGATAAAGAGATCGAGCAGCTTCAAGAAGAGATCAGGAGGCTTAAAGGATTGTAGAGTTGGGTGTTTTTGAGAGAAGAGGAGGAGTTTACAACCGAACGAGCTCAATATTATTCATCTTCTTTCATACTCGTTAGAAGACAATGGGGATAGAAAAGAGGCTGAATACAATCTTATAAAAAGGCGCGTGTCACACTGCATACTGAATCATGTCTCCACGTTTAATTACTCAAACGTATCTTGCCTACGACTCCCCGTTTGCAATAGCTCAAATGCTCTCCACCTCCACCAAGCTTGCTTCTCTATCTAATAGAGTTGTTTTTCTATCATCAATTACGTGACGGTGAGTGCATGATCACATTACATACACCATTTACAACTTCAAGGCACAGTGCTCTCCTTGAAGACGCAATAGGATCCTTACGATACACCCATTCCTTCGCATCATGACTAATCTACTCAAAGGCGAATAATCCATCGACGCCAATCAGATGAGACGGAGTCCTCTTCTCGTGGCAGCTCTTTCGTTTAAGCTTGTATTATTGACTTCGAGGTATCTAAAGCATCCAAACTACGTTGTAAGCAACAAGGCATTGAGCAGAAATAGGAGGATGGGCGTCTACGAACCATTTATGGCAAAGCATCGGTTCAAGCTGCTGCATACCTCCATTGTTGCCGTTGCTGCTTAATGCTTCGACCTTGGCATCCATTTCACGGAGATTGGCAGTCAAATAGTGCAATGGAGCCTCTTCTGAATCTTTCTTCTTTCAAGACCAGCGCTTTAGCACTGTCGGTAAAGATGGATAGCCGACTTGCACACGTTCTCTAAACTCGTCCTTTCCTCTTCCCATTGCTGTGGCTGCGCTCGCTTCATATAATTGTCTACAAGTGGTTAGATCAAATCTCTCCTGAAGGTGATGACTAAGAATAAGGCATAACGATGTACTTGTGTCGTCAGCCACTAGTTCATGGGTGATTGCCTCGCCGCTCATGCAAGAAGCTTTGGGCTTGACATCATGCACTCTCAAGCTCGTCAAGGGTCTATCATTCAGGAGACAACAGGGATTACCTCGCTGTAGATTTCCTGTAGATTTCACTTCTCGGTGAATCGAAGTCGAAAGTGCTTGGCTGAGCTTCAGACCGTAGCAGTGTAAGTGCCGAACACCAAGTGATGATGTTTGAAGGATATGGATTTGTTTGCTACCGACGGTGTTTTGAGCAATGTACAGTATTTATTCTAGTTCTAGCAAAGTAGCTGTGACTGTGATGGGATGAAGGATGGTAAACAGCGTTGGGCGTATATGAAGCAAGCCGATTTGTCATTCATCTACTAAACACTTCATCCTTGAGTGACAAGTACATTGATGGCTCGACGCATGCTGCATCTGCAGGGTTGGATCACCATGAGAGATCTAAGGCCGAGTCGTTGAAACTAGTGCTAATTCATGCTGGACAGCAAGTTGCGCTATGCTACGTCATCAAAGCATATCATTATAAGTACTGAAGCAAACTGAAGCACAGGTTGCACATAGCTTCTCGTGCCAGCTCTCTCATTTGTTCATCTACCGAATCAACCAACATTAAGCGAGAGACAAATGGTATCAAATCAACCAAAGTGTCTAAACCCTAGTTAAGGAAGGTTGCCGATACTTCTAACCACATCTACTCCAACTTGACCCAGCGAAGCACGAAGACCTCAGTGTATGGCACAAGATTCCGACATACACATAGGCTCGAGCCAATTTACTGGATCTCCCACATGATGCATACCATTTATAACATTTAGCAATGGAACTCTTCCAAAGTATGCCAGGAGCCTTGATCCATGTGTCTCAAGTGAATGCGTCTCCCCTTAGTTGTGCTGCTGGAAAGATCTCACTGTGGTATTACAGATTGAATGACTAATCGTCACTGTCTGAAAGCAAATAATTCACGTGGACATCCCAATGGGGCGAAGTTATCTATCGAGGCAGTCCTTGGATATCCGTCAATCTAACGACAATCTCTATAGTTCCTGTCTGTCGCAATCCTGTTTGCAGGTTGGAAGCATGACTGTATGTTGGTCAAAACATGTGCTCGTCATTCTATTCTCTCGCCTTTCCTAGTAGGAGAAGAATTGCATCGTCATCACAAGTCTTCGCAACAGTCCATCTGCACAATTATAACACATCGGTAACATCTCCCCTCAAAACAATTTAAGCAGCCAAATAGTATGACATCGAGTTGTAGTGGCAACAGTAAACATTCATTCAACATTATGGGCATGTGCCAAGCATGCTCATGCACGAAGCCGAAAGCTTCATCTGCACAGTTTCAACATGTGATACAACAGATTAGACACCCAAACTCATTTTAGAAGCTCAAATCATAGAACTAACATCAGCAGAGCTTTGCATATCAAGATAGAAGGACTCTTATGTCACGACCGTCATCTCACATCATCTCACGTCATCTCACGTCATCTCACGTGTATTTTACTCTCGTCATTTGCAGCGATGACGATGAGTGGTTCACCTTCTTCCATCAATGAGGTGAGCAGGACAGCGGCCAGAAAGCACTCGAGGACCTCATATCTATTCTCACGCTGGGAATTGGACGGTTTGTGAGCTAGATTATCAACGTAATACCAGAACTGTATATGCGTTAGACGACCCAAACTCAGATTTTAGAAGCTCAAATCATAGAAACTAACATCAGCAGAGCCTTTGCATATCAAGAATTAGAAGGATCTCCTTATGTCACGACCGTCATGTGGCTTTGCATATCAAGATAGAAGGACGTGTGGGTGTCAGATATGCAGGAGACGAGAGTATAATTTTTGCGGTCAGCTCAGACAGGAAGAAGTTACTCGAGATGATTGGCACAAGTTCAACTAACTCAGAATGAAAACAGTTATGTAATGAGAGTGCCAAACATCATGGAGTGCCGATTTGGGATGGACCTGGCACCACATCCAGACACTATCACACTATCAACAGTCAATCAGAGTCATCTAGCTCTCTGTCTCTGTTGCATATTTTGCAGGTTTTCAATCATTGCTTCACGGGAACAACACGCATTGTGGTCCCTTCCACAGGCACTCTCCGTTTGTTGCGTGCCATTGTAACCAAGAGATCGCTCACCAACTGCAGAGAAAACTGGGCAAACAAAAATGTTACCAATCACTTCTTTGCCATTTTCCTTACCGCCAGCTCCTTCAATAGACGAGGTTCTTTCGCGTCTGCATAAAGAGCTGATTTTCTATTGCATTATCAGCGGTAATCGTTGGTGGACTCCCACATACGCTGCTTCGGCCTCCAATTCCAATTTACAATGGAATAACTTGTAAGATGTCCTTGCGTATTCGTTCAGTGGTGTCTCTGGTACTTTCCCGGCGCTCGACTTGGCTCGATTTTCAAGATCGTTTCTAATCTGGGTCTTCATGGGTCCCAGTCCCCAACTTACTTACCCTCCCCACTCTGCGAGTTTGAGAGTGCAGGCGGAAAGTAAAGAATCTGCGAGGAATAGAGTATAGAAGGATATATTCCCACTACTCAAGCTTCATTTTGGTCATATCTACAACGTGGGGACCTGATGAGGCCAAATAGTTTGGGTCGCCTCTGCATGCGCTACTCTAGCACAATCGTATCATCTAACGCTGTGAATATTGCAATGACCTGCTTTTAGTGGTCCATTATATTTGGTTATGATAGGATAGAGGATATTCCACTGCTCAGCTCTTTTAGGTCGTATGGGCGTCGCTACAAAGTTGTAGGTGATCTGATGAGGCCCAATTTCAATTTGGGATGCCGTAGTTTATGCTTCACCCCACTGAGGTCATTAGCATACTCATGGTTGATATCCAAAGATTCTAAAACATATTATTCAGTTGGCATTAAAGCCCTGATCGATGCTGTCCTTCAATCGTGTTGCACATGCTTATGCTAATGACACTATCCCAATCGTCAGAGGCATTAGTTTAGTTTGGTTGATTATTCGTTAGTATTCTTCCATGAGACATTGTTGGACTTGTGATGGTAATCGGATGTCTTCTGTGTTTCAAGACACAACCTCTTCAGTCGTCGCAACAGCTCGCATCATGTCAATCCATTTGCGTTTATTATACTAATACTATCATCAACTATAATTGGACCACTACAAGCTGTTCATTGCTATATTCACTCCGTTCAACAACAATATTGGTGCTTGAATGTGGTGCTGGCGGCCATCCCAAACGGGCCTCATCAGGTCACCTACGACGTTTTAGCACGGCTAATACAACTGCAAAGCGAATGAACCACAATCCACTACTTTTTATTCACGACATACGACGCACTGCACTTTAGCTGCAATAACAAATAATCTATTCATTACTTTCTTTATTTTGTCAACACCGCCCTTCATCATTAGCATCATTAGCCTTTGCAATGCCAAGAATCTGCAAGTGGGAAAGCTCAGCTCACCTGAATGGTTGATTTTGTTTGCTTGCTTCAGAATTACTTTCAAGTCAGTATCAACGTCCTTCAGTCGAGGATTATCTTGGAAGCCGGGAAAGAAATATCTCACAACTTGCAGAGCTGGAACTCATTCTAATTTAAGGAAAGGGAGGATATTTCTGATCACTAAATCAGCACCACATGTGACGCGTTTCTCCTTCCTTACACTTTCAGCATCAATCATATTCGCCGTCTTTGTTCTTCTCGTAGCAGAATTCGCTTCTTTTTCAGCAAGTTTGGCCTTCCAGACAGCAAGCTCCAATAGAGTTACAGCCTCCTTGACATATCTGTGATGTTCAGCTTTGTAATGATCCATTTTGTCGATGACTGAGTCCATCCATTGTATAATTGCTGCTGTCTTTTCATGGGCAGGTGTATTGGGGAGAAATTGATTGATTCGATTGATTTCTTCAATCATTTCAGTCCTCCAACTCTCCATGTGCAACGAAGAGATAGTTTTGTTGTGTGCCCCCCCAACAAGATCAACTGTTGTTAGTTGCTCACATCGACTAAACTGGTTGTATTCCCGTCGATGACGATCAATTGGAAACAGATCTCTTTTCAGTGGGATCATGATGCGTCGTAGGCGCTCACAACCATAGAATGCACCTGGTTGAATTGATTCAAGTCGCTCAGAGAATTCGATAGAACTCAGGGCCTTGCATGATTGGAAAGCAAAGCATTTAATAGTAATGATAGATGAGAGCATGAGACGCTTTAGGGAGGTGCATCCATCAAATGCACATATTCCAATTATTTCCAGTTTGTCTCCAAACTTTACATCCGTCAGATTTGCACATCGAAAAAATGCCATATCACCGATTTCAACAACGGATCGGAGGTCAATACTCTTTAACGATCTGCACCAGTCGAATGCCCTCTCACCAACTTTTCTGATCCCATCGTGAGTATCCACCTGCACCAAATGCTTACAATATTCGAAAGCGAAGTCCACGATCACCTCGACGGATTTATCGATGCGGACATGAGTGACATGGTGAGGAGCCCTCCCTCCCCTGTAGACAAAAACATCCCTATCGCCGCCACCATCATTATTCCCATCATTTGCGTGGTCTGCCATGATACCTTTGGATGGTACAATATTGTAGGCTTATTGTAGGTATTCTCTGCACTCTGCTTATGGTAGTGCAACGGCAATTATTTCATTTTGCTCACTAACAACAACCGGAACGGGACGATGGACGATGATATGATACTGAAGTCCTACGTGGGAATTTCAATAGCAGCGATAAAGGGTCCTGACATGATTTCCCAGAGAATCATCAAGAGCAAGAGATTTTAGAAGTGATGAATGCTGCCTCCATAGATCAATTCATTGGGGAAAAACAATATCAACATTGATTTAGTTGACAATGAGCCGTGGATTATATCCTTCCATACTATCACTGCCAACTATAATTGGCCACTACAAGCTGTTCATTGCTATACAAATACGACGTTGTAGCATGGCTCATACAACTGCAAAGAGAATGAACCACAATCCGCTACTTTTTATCGACGACATACGACGCACTGCACTGCTGCTACAATAGCAAATATATTATACATTACTTTCTATATTGTCAACACCACTCTTCATCATTAGCCTTTGCGAGCCAAGAACCTGAAAGTGGGAAAGTGTAACAATATAGCACCAACTTACTTTGGTAAACAGTCTTCTAAGCCCTACTACTCGTAGATCTACGTTTGCTTGCTTGCTTCAGAATTACTTTCAACTCAGTATCAACGCCCGTCAGCAGAGGATTACCTTGGAACTCTCAATCGCCGGGAAAGACATATCTCACAACTTTCTACATCCTAGACTTGACCGGCTCATGATCTGTGCACTCATTCTAATTGAAGGAAAGGGAGGATATTCTTTATCACTATATCAGCACCACATGTGACGCGTTTCTCCTTCCTCACACTTTCACCGTCAAGCTTGGCCTTCTTTGTTTTCTCCTCCGCATTTTCTTCTTTTTTATCAAGTTTGGCCTTCCAAAGAGCAAGTTCAAGATTTTTCAGTACAAATCTCAGATAGTAGAATTATGGCAACTGAATCGAAAAGGTTACAAAAGATATCGCTGTGCTCCCTCGGAGCTTTCATTCTTTTCCTCATCTTCCACGTAGTGTTTCGCGATGACGTCAGTCACCACACTATGCAACATACATTAGAGTTATCTCGTCAAGACAAGATGATGTGTACAGATAGGAGTTCATAACAGATCTTGTTACACCGATAGTTTTAATTGATTAATCGATGCTGCTCTTACTTATGCTGCTATTAGGCAAAAGGTATTATGTGGCATGATGACCATTTCAAGATCTACACTATGGTGCTCTCTTTCTATGCAACACTGTATGAATTGTTTGTTAGTACAGGAATTTAAGTGCCGACCTTCCGGCAACGGAGGAACAAGTTGTTTGTACTCGTATGTTCATCTTCTTCGTTGCTTGTGCTCCGTTCTGAACTTGCTGTTTTATCTATAAAAATGGCTCCGGTGGTACTCTTCCTGTGCGTTTAGGACGAATGAAATGCGATGTGGGGCTGTCCCGAGGAAGGAGAGCGCACGTCGCTACCTAGTGGGATTATTTTCATAGGGCATATCTTCTGAGCTGATTACGCCAAAAGTGCAAGTCTTGGTACGATCTGTCTGCAGCTGGTTCATCGAAAAATGTCCAAATCAGGCGGTACTTTTCTTTCTGAAGTTGTCCGCAGTCATGTGGAAGGTGCAAATTCGGAACTGCTTGCGCGTAATCAGGAATCCATCCTCCTGCATCCGGCGAGGAATCCACATACAAAAAGCTTACGCTGTGTCCTCCATGGCCGTTACTTTTAGGGTTGCAATGATGCTGGCCAGCCATTGCGTCATTCGGGGTTGTTCACAGTAGTCTTGTGCCGTCTTGTCAAACCACAATCAATTTCCTGGTCATGCATTGTGGCAGTGAGTGGCGCCCGTATTGAAATTGCCTATGCGATCCGAAGTGATTCTATCAAAACTGTGTGTTGGGGGAGCTTCAAAAGTTGATCAAGTTCCTTAAGGTTTCGGGGGCAAAGTGTTTGGTAGTTATAATGACGTGTGAGGGGGGATGCCAGTATGACTTGGAGAAAGTAATTATGTAGTGAAATCATCGCCAGGGCATTGCGAATACGAACGGATGGGTTTGCCTTTAAGCTTGTATACCTTGTGCATAGTGTGACAGTGGTAGAATAGTAGAAGTGTAGAAGTAGATGGGATGCATTCCGCTATC